>CM070074.1:600000-821318 GCA_036250285.1 Pyrocoelia pectoralis | reverse complement strand
TGAAACATTCATGTAAACATTTTTTACTAAAACTAATATTAGAAAGCCAGAGATATGCACAGAACACTAAATTTAATAATAAAACAATGACTAAATGATATGATTCTGGGCTCGTATAGTGAATACAATTCTGTGAGGCGTCAAAAGTTTGACTATTTCCTCATTTCTCGTATTGTATGGTTGGTTAACATATTATAATGGTGCCCCATTAGAAAAAATGATGATTAGTTAATCGAACGCGTTTCAAGATATAAATACAATACTGCCATGGTTCATCAACTCATCGACTCTTCATCTTTCAAGAAGTATCGCAAATGGACTAGTTGGTCCAATTTTATCCCTAGGAACGAGAACGATGTAAGGAACCTGAAACAAAATAACTGTTAAGGATTCGGTTTAAAAGTTAATGTGTCACGCATTTACACACAATCACTCACTCACTCTTACCTGATAGAACAATTTTCAACATCAAATCAGACGATTCAACGACAGTAAACCAAGAGAGAGGAAGCTTATGTCACCTACAATAATTGTTTGTAATCCCTAAAGCCCAACTGAATTTCATTTTCAAGGCGTTCTACTGTTCACTTCTTATTACCAATAAAAGCAATTGTGCTCAAATTGTTTTCCATTTCATGCTTATAAAAAAACGATTCATTCATATTGTGAACTTAACAAAAGTAATAAAGGCATTTCCGTTGACCATTAACATTAATGACATATAAGAGTACTTCTGAAACTCGGAAATTGAAGAAACACGCTAAGCATTTCCTTATAATTACTGAAAACAGTAGGTAAATAGCCGATTTTCCTTATATTTATTGTAATTAAAGAATTTCATTTATAACGAAATTACACTTATATTTTTACTTCCGACGCAATTTATTTATTCTTTCATTTACTTATAAAGCTCTTCTGCAGTAATAAACTGAAATTTATATTACGGTTTTATTTGGTACCGAAGAGAAAAGAGGAGATATCTCTTTTTTCCCGTTTCAAATTCGGAAGAACATTTTGTCATATTATAATCTGCTCGTATTTATAAGCTACACAATGCAATACAAGAACTATATCAATCGAAATTTCGGTTTTAACGCTACCATCCTTCTATCAAATAGGTAGTGTAATCACGTAGAATGTTGACTTGAAAGGTTGAGAAGAAGTGTACATAAAAGTAATAAAAATGATAACATGTGACCTAAATACACATAAGAATGTCACCGGAAAAAAGAGCAGAAAAGCGATCCATCAGAGGTTTTTTCAACAATTTTAAGTCATATCTATTATTTTATTTCAAACGATAGACATATAATCAATATTATCGCATTCTTGCGACTTATTTTATATATCAGATTGTTCCGTAACAGTCAAAACTGTCATATTAATCAATCTGATCGGCTTCCTTATTATATTTTTTGTTAAGCTGTTGGAACGGTTTATTAGCAATGTTTCTTTCTGTAAATATTGTTTCTTTCGAAGCCTGGAATTCCTCTTACAGAAATCCATATTAGAGTCGTATCACTTTGACAGATCACATATTTGCTCTTTCAGCACAATAATAAATCAGGAAACAAATGAATGTGGTTCAAGAAAATTATCGAGCCACAATTTTCTACAAGAACCCTAAAAGGAAATTCTCTCAAAAACATGAGTATATCGCTAATATGCAGAAGTCAATGTAAGCAATATAGCAGTCATCCCAGAAAATATTCACTAATCACATAATTTTGTGCTTCAATGAATTCTTTGTGGTGTCAAAAATCACGAAGTTGTGTTGATAACGCTTTCAGTTGCCAGAAAAGGGCTGGAGCGTACAAGGAAGTCATTATAACCACCACAACTTTAGACTAGAATTACTGGTTTGAGATAAATGCAGAACTGTAATAACTTAAATGAAGAATACTTCATTTGATCAAATCTCATTTCATGGTACAGTTAAAGTTTTCACTTGCTCTTCTAAAAGTAGCTAATCAAGAATTAGACAATGCTTCAATTAGGACTAGTCGAACCTTCAACAAGTAGTTGGTCTAGTCCACTTGTTTCAGTTAGCACAAGAAATTATCTTCGGCATTGTCTAATTCTTGATGCACGAAATTAATTTTTTCTCTACCTTGTAGAAATTGAATAATTGTTAGGGAATTTTTTCTTTTCCACGCGTATTTCCACCCCTCTTCAAGTTATTTGCCATGTTTACAATTACTTAAGGGTTAGATTTAGAATATTAGATGGATTACCCGTAAGGGTGAATATACATTTTAACAAATAGATGAAGTTAAGAAGAGTTTCGCCAAAGAGCAACAGTAAGGACAACCCGAAATAAAAGTTACAAGACAAGTTAATTAGTGATACAAGATCGACAATCATTATAAATCAACTAATCTACTAATCCCTACCTTATAATTAGGAAGCCCAACACAAATTGTAACCCATACAATCAGTGGTATACGAGAACTAAGAAATAAGTACTAATTAATAAAACAACTCGCAATCGTATTAATTACCTGAACCCCCTTTTTTGAGTATAGAACCACATTTTACATCGAAATAAGTACTAAAGACAACCAAGATGTAACATTTTAACGGCAAGGAGTAAATGACTGGAAATATAACTTTTTTGTTAGTGTGACCAAATTTTCCAGATTCCAGATTCTTTCCCCAAATTTTAAGGTTCTTTCCAAAAGTGTCAAATTTACGACAACGCCCAATATCGTCCAGGTCCAAGTGCAAGTATTCCTGTTTCCAAGGAGCCACAAGTAAAAAGTTAATCAATACATCAATGTGTTCTCCTTCATGATTATCCAATATCCCAAAATAATTAATCCTGAAAAAAAGTTTACACTTCACTTGTCTAACGCCTGCAACGTTCTGCCGTCTTAACCAGATTCTATCGATTTTAAACCTAGACGACCTTGTAATTTGTTGGTCGTGCACTTATAATCCAATTTAAATACAATGTGTCATATTACTGTATAGATCAGCCATTTTTACAAAATATTAAAATCCTTGGAATGATTCGGTCGTAACAATTAAACAAGAGCAGAAGTGTTTGAACACTGCCAAGTAAGTTTTATTGGATATGGGGCGAAAATGTGGGGGTAGAAGGAGCAAACAAAGGTAGAAGGGTTGCAAGAAAAATATTGGAAATGGATATTGGGACTAGATAAGGGAACTCCAGGATATATTATAAGAGAGGAAGTGCAAGAAGAAAAAATAAGAGTAGAGGCGGGACGCGGAGCAATAAAGTATGAGGAAGAAATGAGAGAAAGAACGGAATACAAAATATTAGAGGAATGCTGGAAAGAAACAAAAGAAGGGAGAGTAAGATACGAACAAGATAGTAGAGAGCAATGTTACCAAATAAAAGGGTAGGCGAAGTATTGGAGAAAAGAGGAAAAAAGGAATTGCAGACTACGTGGAGAAGGGTTGGAGAATATGACGCATTATGTAGGGAGTTAAGGGAGGGTAGGAAGGTAGAAGAAAAATTAGATGAAAAGGGAAGAGTAGAGGAGTGGATGGAAGAAACTTGGAAAAGTAGAAAACTGATAATGGGGGATGGGACAAAAGAGAAGAAGATAGCATAAAAGAGGAAAATGTAGATATAGTATAGATGTAAATAGTGAAATAGGTAGTAAAG
Source organism: Pyrocoelia pectoralis (assembly GCA_036250285.1). Classification (NCBI taxonomy): domain Eukaryota; kingdom Metazoa; phylum Arthropoda; class Insecta; order Coleoptera; family Lampyridae; genus Pyrocoelia; species Pyrocoelia pectoralis. Next base: position 817,684 of record CM070074.1, on the reverse strand, counting down.
TTGTTTTTAGTGTCAGTAAAAAATTGCTTAACCATTAAAATTTTAAAGGTGCAGATTTCTTTAACGTGAAATTAGATAGAAAACGCAATAAAAAATAGCTCAATATACGCTTCATTTACAAAATATTATGTTTTTTGATCATTCCCCACATTTTGGTAGATTTGTGAGCAACTTTCCAGGAGTTGAGGACTCTATTGAGTTATTCAGGTAAAAATTTCTAACCCAAAGCCTGAATCGCGGTTAAATTTTAACTTCAGTTCACAGGGCTTTGATGCAATCTTGAAACATTTCTACCTTATTGTCTATTGTAGTTAAAGGGTGTTCTAAAGGATGCCATAAATGCGCAACATGTAATATACAGAGTGGCCCACCGAGAACAATACTGTGCCGTTTTATCTTTTTAAACTGAAATCTGATAAAAGTGCTTGGACATTTTATTTTTTAAGGAGACAACTTTTCTGCATAATTTAATTCATATCACTTCGAGTCCAACGACAATCAATAAAATCAACGCACATAGCAGGATGCCTGAGAAACATCATATGAAATAACAAATAGGTACATGAGGACAGAAGGCAAGACAAGAACCGAAACAAAAAGAACAAAACAGAAAACAGAAATGAGAGTGCTGCGTTCAAATTAGACCTAAAGCTACAAGACGGTCAAACAAGCAACAGTATTAGAGAGAGATGCAATATACAAGACGTAGTAAAATGAACAAAGAAAGAAAGACTGGAACGACCGAATGGATCGAGGAAGGCTGGCTTGAGTTTGTAAAATAGAACGACCAGAAGGAGGGAGGCCACCAGGATGGCCGTCCAAGAGATAAGTACAGAGCTGTTTTTTTTCGTCAACCGAATAGAAAGGTCAGACAAACAGGAAGAAACTGCTAACTAAAGGAAGAAGAAGAAGAAGACTTAAATAACAGTGTTAAAAAAAGCACATCATTTAAAAGTACGCCAGATTTCTTAAATTGAATCATTGGTTTATAAGAAAACACATTCATTGCATTATTTGATTAAATGTCCAAAATAAGCTATGCCCACTTCCATGCAAATATGCTCGAAATGTTTTGGAACATTTTAAAGCATATTCGTTGCCTTAAACTTTACTCTTTAGAAAACCCCACAAATAGAAATCTAATGGTGATAAATCTGGCGATCTTCCCGCCGATTCTATGGATTCTCTTTTACCAATCCACTGATCAGAGAATTTTTTTTCTAGGTACTGTCTCACGGCCATTATGTAATGAGGACAAACACCATCCTGTTGGAATATTAAACGATTTTCAATGTATTGTTCGTCATTTTCCAATGGATCGACAATAAATTCTAACAAATTTAGGAGCATTTCAGTTAAATTTCCAGGAAGAAACACAGTTCCAGCAATACGGTTACCATGAATACCAGCGCCAGCGCAAACGTTTGGTTGTTCTTGAAATTCCTTATTTACTGGCTGATTTTCGTGTACTTAACTAGGGAGTTATACAGACGTGGCCACACGTTTTCTATTTCCGTACTAAATTCGGTACATATGGGTACATACAATTGTTATCCATATCTTTGGTTAAATAATGTGACTGTCCTATTCGCATATTCGTTAGTTTTGAAATAGAGTGAAACAATTTCAACCCTTCGAATAACCCAATATTATGATAATGCAAAATAATGGTTAGCGAAACAAAGAAGAATTGCCGTATCCTACACACAGTATATGCAAAATAATGATTGCACACAGCACAAAAGGAATTATTCTACTATTAAAGTAACTGAAAATACCGAAAATTCGAGAACAGTCAGGCATATAATGACTAATTAGAATTACATCAATACCATTTTTTTAAATTGATTTTGATACACGAGTTTGTACAATTTTCTAGAAATATTTAATACGGACAGCATTGATTTCCCTAGCGTACCTTTCAAATGGGTACCTACTCTAATTTAAATGTAAATAAATAAACGCCACCACTTGTGCAAACTTAATGATATTCGAATAAACTTTGTTAATCAACTGCAATTAGTTTTGTGTCTCTACCATTGTAATACGATATCTGAAAATCTGCCTCGGTTAGTGTTGGACGCGAATATATATTGCTTTAGTTATTTAATTGGATTTGAGAAAAAGAAAGAGTTCGAAAGCCAATACGAGTTGGAGACAAATAATCCAGAGCTTAATTGACTGTCGTGAAATACGCCCTAGGTATTTAGATTTCACATAATAATTATGATTATTTTCCGCACGCGAAATAGTGTAGGAAATACCGTATCCGACACGACAATAGGAAATAGTATACGTTACAAGTGAGGAAATGATGGCGATTATTTTTAAAATTTAAAATATTCAAAACGTAAAATGGCGTGATATGCAAGTAACTAACTAAAAAAAGAGTAATGGTATCACTTCTTGCGACTACGGAAAAATGTAAATGGAACGAACGTTAAAATTCTTACTTCCTCCGTTTCTTATAAGATGCGTCCGTAAAAGACGATATTTAAATTTGTAGAAAAGAAATGATTTTTTGAATTTTATTTATAATCCGTCTCAGCAAGCTTTAAAACGTCATACATCAAAGTTAACAATTTGTGAATATTTGTATTTTCTAGGTGCTTTGCTAATTTATTACGAAATTAATGGATCGTTTGTAAAATGGCAGAAGGGCAGCGCTCTGAACAAATTTTCATAAGAATTTCTCGAACAATGATAGGAATTTTGCATTTTGGTTCAGATTTGCATGCTGAACAAAATGAGATATGGGGCCACTTTCAATTTCGACGGATGTCGTAAATCCCTCTAGCCCTCTACGAAGTATATTGAAGATGCTGCCATCACTGACATAGTTCGCAAGATTGTAGACACAGGAAAGAAGCAGGACAGGAGCGTCTTGTTGATCGTGTGAAATCCTTAGATGCATTCATCACTCGAAACAAATTGCCTTTTTTTTGACGTTCGCTTAATGTGAAGCAGACCTGAAAATGAAAGCAGCTAAGTGTAACGCCGCCGAGTTATTTTCTAAATTGTGCATAGGGTGCGAAACTCGAGGTGGAGATCTTGAATTTTTCCAGCACGAAAATCAAGCTGTTCCACCTGCGCTTACCCAAAATGGGAAAATGGACACCAATGTGAAGTCGGACTTTCTTAAATGTCTTTCTGGATCATGATCTCGTACAGCCTATAGTTTCAGTAAAGATAGTAGATGAAGCCGCAGTTGTTCACCTTGTGAAACAGCGATCCTCAAAGACTTTTGGGAATACGCTCGAAAGGAAATTTTGCCCTATATAAAGTCACAATCAGAGAATGTATGTACAACGCCTGTATGCTGTAAGGGACCAATACTTTGAATTCTCATTGAAACCTTCCGCCAGAGCAAACCGAGGAACAGGATCTCGAGAAAGAGTAATCTCGACGTCCCCTCTCCTAAAAAGCTGGAACAATTTTCTTTGTGTGGCCGAAAACAAAGTTGAGTTGTTCAATTTTCTACATCCATACCTTTTGGAGATTGGGCAGGATGACAAGCGGGTTATCACAACTGACGGCGAAAATGTGCACTGCCCTCCTCCTGCTGAGGTTGCTGGTTTTACACCTTGTAACCATGAAGAGGCTAATACTCGAAACTACATCTAGACGATATGGTCAAAAAAGGACTTAAGAACATCATAATTCGCACAGTTGATACCGATGTAGTTGTCCTGGCTGTAGCAGCTGCTTACACTCTTCCAATAGAGAAGTTGTGGATTGCATTCGGCACTGGGAGAGACTTCCGCTACCTACCTACTAATTCATATGCTCGCATTCTTGGTGAAAAATCAGCCGCTTGTATCATGCCTTAACTAGATGCTACACAGTGTTGGGATTTGCAGGAAGAGCAAAGAAAACCGCCTGTGATACTTGGAATTCATTTCCAGATCTCACGCCTGCGCTTCTTCGCGTGGCAAGGGCAATTACAGGAGAACAAATACTTGACGATGACATGAGAGTAATTCATCGATTCATCATCCTCATGTACGATAGGACCAGCAGTTGTACAGATGTGAACCAGGCTCGCAAGCACCTCCTCACAAAAAGAGGCAGAGCCATTGATGGAATTCCCTCAACTTCGGCAGCCTTAGATCAACATATCAAATGAGCTGTTCACCAAGGCGTTCACCACTGGGAAATCAGTTACTGCAAGGCCTACCATTCCTTCCCCAACAGATTGGTAATGGGAGCGAGACTTATAGATGGAAACTACCACCCGATTTGGGTGCCACTGGAGAAGGCCGTGAACTAATCTCCTGTGGATGCAATGATGGACAATGTCAAGGAAACTGCAAGTGTGGGTTACAGAGTACATCTTTGTGCAAAAGTGACGGGCAATGCAAACACTCAAAAGATTTCCATTAACAAAGCAGTAGTTAAGGGTTTCAGCAATATCTCCAAAATAATTAAACCCTTAGTAACTTCCAAATGAAGAGCACGAGAAAAACTGTTTTACGTGAATATGTTACTCATTCACCTTTTTTTTACGTTCGTAGAGAGTTTACTGACGCAAGACAAGCGAAATTAAAACAATAGTTTGACTGTGATAACCTAAACTTTATCTACATCTTAAGATTTTTAATGAAATGTTTTCGAGTTCTAGCAAAATTTCAGAGACTTATACAATGGTAAGATTAAAAACGCTACAATTTAAAATAATGGTAAATGTCGATTAAATGATCTCTGGGTGTGCAATGATACTTTCTCTCAGTGAATCAAAAATCGACTGGTCTGATGGATGAGGACGTAATCACGACTCACCATTATATTGCAAATTATAAACCAAAAAGATGGAAATTTTCAAGATCTTTGCGACCAAAGTTATGATTTAATTACTATTGGAACAAAACGGTTGAATGTCTGCTCCAAAGTGTCATGTACATGAGAAAACTGAGGCAAAATAGTGCATATAGTCATACAGAAGGGTTACGGGTGAAATAAATGCATTGAAATTAAATAAGTTTTGCCGAAGCACATGAATGTTTCTGGTATTTTAATTTACGCGCGTAGTTTGTACTTTTAAAAATCCTAAATATAAATTCTATTATTTTTCTATTATACGGAACCTTTTAAAAAAATAACTAATGAAAATATTAGAAAATTTCAATCCAAATATTGAATTTGTTGTTATACACAACAGAAAGAGCATACTGTCTATCTAACTACGCTTTCAACATTTTATTCCCATGACAAACGTCGGCCATGCTGGAATTGACAATAAGCTGTGAAATTCTTAAAAATATTATATTTCAACCTATCCTTGCTCGTGCTGTACAACCTTTTGTTAACATAAGTGAGACTGTAAACAATCCTTTTATATTAAGCAGTTATTGCGTCAATAGTAAATTTTTCTAAATTGTTTGTTTATTTTTATTTTATTAGGCGTAGTAAAAAAAAGTTGTTTTTTTCGGTACAAAACTTCATTTTTATACTTTAAATGGTTTTTTTTATATGAGAGCATTGCATAATTCATGTTTTCTCCCTCAATTTGAGTAGGATATAGAAACCAACGAATTGAAAAAAAGTTACTTGAAATTTTCATTTGGCAGCACATTCCTATAAAAAGGAGCAGAAAGTATTGCTTTAAAAAAGAGAACATTACTGAATGGAAATTTATAACGAGTTTCCTTAACTTTATTTCGTAAATTACTACGATTTAAAAGTGGACTGTAATTACGTGTTATTTAGAATGTCGCATCGCTGATTATATATTGTTGCTGACGAATTTTAAGAATAATTGTATTAATAAATACACGAGCGAGCAGAAACCTTTAATAAAATATTTATTACACAAGTAAAATAGTTTTATTTTTATTGAAGGAAATGGGTAGGAAGAATGTGGGCAAGTATTTAGGTAATTTAGCCCTTCGTGTGCTAACACATAGTGCGGTACTTAAAGAGGATCCTGGACTTACGCCACATAACTAATAAACATTCTCAACCCCATTCTGCGGATACACATATTTCACTGGAGCCACAACTAATTTAGAAATTTTCGTTGTAGCAATATTTAGCTTAAGTGTTTATACGAAATGATATCGCCTTAGGTGGCATAATTCAGTTTAAAAGGTTGTCGATTTCATTTCAGTTTTGAAATGATGCTCATTGCTTCGCACTGAGCGGTCGTATCGGTTATAATGACTGCGAGTGCTATTCTGGCGAAAATTGAATTGACCTTATCGCGACTTCTATCTTTAGACCTTCGTAAGCGAGTTGACAAAATTTGTGAGCAAATTAAGCAAATTAGATTGATCAGTCAAATTTTTAGAAACATGTGCAACTTATCCAAGAATTTTTAATTAGATATTTTTTTTTTCAAACCTTTAAATGACACGAAAAAGTGTTGCAACGAAGACTCTTTTTTTGCCACTCTTCGCATAAAAACATCTATGGAAAAATAAACGGTTTTGATAATATTATTCCCATCGATTTTAAAAATCCCGCTCAAAAGGCCGTTCGAAAGGAAGAAGTCTTCTAAATCTTCTGCACTATAACAAACATGTAAAAGTCTCATAAGTTTTACTACAGCAAATGAGCGAAAAATAATAATTCATGAAAATATATTTCTATCCCAAAAGCTGAATTTGGTCATACTGGCTTCGACGCATCGAAATAAAATGTTAATGTTGGCCAGCGAGTAATATAGCATTACTGTTTCAAATGTTTTTTGACAAAATTCATTTTTTCAAATTGAATTACAAGTCGTGATATTACTCCACTAATTAATAACTGGGAAAAAAAAGTTTCTCCAAGAGATGCTGGAGACCTTCTGGTGGAGTTGCTGGGTGGTATAGTTAAAGATACGACAATCGTACTTCTATCAATTCCGACGTTTCGACTAGACCTAGGCTAGTCTTTATCAAGGCTCTTTATTAAGCAATGAGAAATAGTAATTAGTACAACTAGATCTAGTCGAAACGTCGGCATTGATAGAAGTAGGATTGTCGTATCTTTAACTATACCACCCAGCAACTCCACCAGAAGGCCTCCAGCATCTCTTGGAGAAACTGTTTCCCAAGGGTCTAATTATTCTTGATATTCTCGAACGTTTGTTTAAGAACTATCGCATTGTCCTTTCGCTGGGCGACAATTTTTTGAGACACTGAAGAAATTCTATTCATTAACTATAAGAAGAAAAGTGTTACCAAAACAATTCTAAAGCAGCTATAAGAATCCATGGGGTACAAATACGAGAAAACTCAGCTCAGCCTTTTAATTTCTTCTTCAAATTTGTCCATTATTGCAATTTGGTTTTGCTCCTCCCTTCAGTTTGATAACTGCATAGCATGTCTTTCACAAACATGGTACCTTGAGGATATTTTAATGTAGGTATGTGGTATCCAATAACTGATTCTATGAAACATACCCTGTTAGTTGCGTATTGTGTTGTGGAACAACGGAAATCATCAGCACGTACATTTATTACGATTACGATTGGTGGCAGTGATCAATTGTTTTCAGGAATTTGAAGAAAATACTTCTGGGAGAAGAGAGGTTGAGATGATGAACTGTTTATTGAATAACTTATGAAGCAGATAACGTATTCATGGGAAAAATCTATAATAGGAAAGAAAATTGGGAGGGATGGCCTCGTGAATCGATGATCGAAGCGTTAAACGAACTAGTTTCTATCGGCCAATGCAACATTATAAGGTTTAAACGTACCATAAGCTACTCTAAGATCTCATGGTACAAAATATTCCAGCAGTGTAATCTTAATTTAAAATCTGCAAACGTCCACCAAAATGGGACAAATTATTTATTGGAATTAAAGATTGGGATATTCAATACGGCTTACAGTATGGTAGCGAAGATTTACAAGGCCCAAAAAGGCTTAAAGCAACCGCCAAATTCGTAAATCTTTAATAACAGGGATTTTGAGTCTTTGGGCGCCTTCATTTCACAGGCTGAAGTACGTGAATTGAGTCAGAATGTGAATTTGTTGTATACAAAAAGAGCACTGTCCCATCTTCAAGAATCTAGCCCTGTTGTTGTCCCTTCATATATACATAGATGAAGAAGGTGACTATAAAACACCTTTCCAAGTGCTTCGCAAAGTTACAACTTAAATGGAGAAATTTCTATCCTTGCTTATTTCAGGCGCTCTTGTGAAAACAAGGAAAATTCTGTTATTATTATTATGTATTATTGTTTTGCTAGGGGTGGTCCCAATTCGTTCCTGCACTGCGACCTTTTGGTCTGCTGTGCTCCCCACTCTTGTCTACCCTTCGAGAATACCTGTATCTTTAACAAAGTTCAGTATTTTAGCAGGGCGAATCTTTCATTTCCAAGTAGGCCTTTGTAAATGCCTTACAGTGGCAAATAACGTGATAGGGAGAAATTTCTATCCTTGCATATTTCAGGCGCTCTTGTGAAAACCAGGAAAATTCTGTTAACGACATTTTACGTTTTACGAAAAAGTAGCAAAGTATTGCATAAAGCTCATACTTCCATCTTTACTAATAACCTTATATGATAATTTAGCAAATCGTTTCGTGACTAATTCGAGCATCTTTCAAGTTGTGAATGGTAATGGAATCCCCATTGAATATTGATCTCGATGAGATAGTCCTTACTGCAGCCAATCAGGTGGTAAATTACTTGCTCGGACTGCAACACTATCTCGGAAGAGGGGGTGACTACCAGAAGTACAATCGGATAGATTAAATCACGGTAACGATGCACATACGTGCTTTACATAACAATTCCGTTATAATAATGTAGCACAAACAGTTTAAGAAGCTTACATGGGAAAAAGATTGCGAATAAATGTTTCTCTTATCAGATAATTGTATTCTCTTTACTGCGTGATCTAGTCGTTTCAATAACATATGAACAGTTTATAAACTGTTAAACTTTTGACTTTATCTACCCTCCATCGTAACCTACGATTAGACTTTAAGTAAAGGTACGTGTTGCACTTCCTCATCGGCATTAGTCGCTTCAAGTGCATAACAAAATTCCTATCGTGCCAAAATCTGTAATTATCGGCATGTATTTTCAGTCTTTCAGCTTCAGGCAGTTGCGTTAATCAATATTGTTACCTTAACTTTGTGTGTTTGCTACAAGTTCATAGTACGGATTGGATATACACGGCTGAAAGAATAAGTCAATTGGGGGGGGGGGGGGGGGGGGGGGTAACCATCTGAAATTTATGTCTATATTTGGCAGGGAGAATGATGGTAGTTGTGTGCCATTTCGCGTAGATAAACTAAATTATCTTAAAAAAAGGGTAGAATTCACGCTTCATTAATGTTACGCAAATAGGTCAGTTGAACTTATCCAAATATAGCAAAACTGATGCGGTGAAACATGACCAAAGAACTTTTGGGGTTTCAAAACCAGAAAATTTCTTTTTTAACTACTTTATTACACTTTGAGCCACGGATAAGCTTTCAAAAGCGTTGGCATTATGAAGTAGAAAGTTTAATTGTAGCAAACTCGAGATGCAGAACAACTAAAACCCCTAAACCACTGAGCATAATAAAGCACCACTTTGAAAGATGTAAAAGTTCCCTTACGCAAGTATAAAACGTAATACTCCTATATGTATGGCCATTTGCATTAACACACTTTCACCCGCCTTCCTTCCATTTAACATAAACCTCCCGCTAACAATGAAAAAAGAAGCTACCCCACAATTAAGTCCCTAATTATTCATTAATTAAAATTCGTAAATAAATAAGCCCGTTTCAATTTGGAAATGGTGTATTTTCTTTTCATTTGTGTAACTTTGTATGTGTATCATGCCCGTTAACGGTACAATCAATTTATTGAGCAAATTTGTTAAATTTACAATTTAAATTTTAAAGTTATAGAAAGTACGAGCTTTGCAAGTTGATTAAGTTAATTAAATAAATGTCTGGTAGCTTTTTGTAAATAGAAAACGATTGTACTTTGTTTTTAGTCCGTGCGATATTTTAAATTTCTACATTTCGCTAACAAGACATTCTCATTTAGCTCAAATGTAGGTACAAATATGTTTTTCATTTTCAATCGGCGATATTGGATTGGTTTTTAATGGAACATTATTTGTCTATTTGTGTTTTAATAAAAAACTAATAAAAATTGCAAATTTACAATCAATAACTGAGGTGTAGATGAAATTAAACGAAATTACATCAGAAAGGGGGACTAAATTGTTGTTAGCAATTATATTACCGCTCTGCACAAATAAAAACCTAATTATCGCACCAATCACTATTAATTGTTAGTGGAATTACTAGCAAATATTAATTTGAACGTTACTTTTGCTTTTTTTTTACTTATTTTGAATGATATTTCTGTACGAACTGGGCATTGCAATTATTGTGGTCAAATTGGTTCGTAGCACTCCATAAAATGGTGATCAAATTCCACCTAAATAATAAATATTTCATTTAATTTGGAAATTAACCATTAGTAGTTATTTTAGGCCTCACTTATTCCCTTTTTTATTCAAAAGTGTGAGTCTCTTACTGTTCTTGAGTGTTCAATATGATTAAGGGTTTGCCTTGATAGTAATAAGTTGGAACGAGTCGTGGTAACCATCATCACCTTTCACTACCACTTCCTTCACAGTAGAAATGTTTATGTATGATTCTATTTGATACGTAGTAAGGGGCATAGACGATACCCCTTCGTGGCTTGTAACTTGCTTTTAGGCCTCATTTATGTGGACTAAATTTTTGGGGCTACTATATGAAACTTTTTGGTTAACAACCAGTACCTATCGATAAATCCTTCTCGAGCTTACTATGATATTATCGAAGGAACGTGGCTTGAACTACAAACTAAAAATCATACACAAGAATGTCCCTGTGAGCCATCAGACAAGAAGTGGGAGCTCACACGATCGCTCTGCTTGTGAATTCTACATTTGGTGATATCAAAAAAACAGAGAATCCAATCTCCAAAAACCAAGGAACAACATAAATTCGATCAACGTTGGATGAATTTGTCAGAGAAATGAAGGCGATATTATTTTCAAATCACGCCGTGATCAAAACCGCAATAATGTAAATTCTTTGTACCTACTTAGATACTACCCAATAAACATCAAAATTGACAGTTTTCAAGTCGCCTATTCTTCCAGCGGACAAAAAAAAGTATATGGAACTTGAGGGTTTAACTATTCTTTTCTCGCGAAAATTGATCTCGAACATTGGTGGTTTTCATAAAGAGAAAAAATTCACCCTTTCGCCACATCCGTTCAAGGAACCTCTCATTTCCCTAAATCCTGACATAGTATTGGTTAGATCAACTAACAGTTCAGGATACAACATTCATTTTTCTTCTATTGCGATAATCCGATTTCCATTACAGCGGTGCGGCGGTTGGGATTTGTAGCGCTTATAAATGTCTACAGAGACAGAGCTTTACGAATCTGCCAATACCTTTAACAGTTACACTTCCAATATATTATCCTTTAATCCTTCAAAGGTCATAGATTTGCAGTGGATTATATCTAACTCTAAGACGAAATGAACTACATTTGTCTCAAATGAGTGTTGAGTATTTAAGGCGACAGCATCCTCCTAAATCACACAAGTTTTACATTTACTTAATGTTTTGTTTTTGAATATCTGTTCCAAGATAAGTTTTTGTGTCTTTGAAACTTTTTTTTGACCATGAATGGATTGAAGTTCCACAGTTTCAAGTAGAAAATAAATAGGGTCACCCTTATACCAATTTGAATCGCTTTTGAGAGTTAGACACGTTTGGTTTTTAGAGTGTACTAGGTACCTAATCGAAATTACAAAATTAATGGAAAGCTTTATTACTTTGAAATAGAGGATTATTAAGCTGTTAAATAGAACTCATTAAACATATTTAGATTTACAAATAACAATAACACGATTAATAATTAGTAATCAACTTAACAATAGAGGTTTTAATCAGCGTTGTACAGAGTGTATCATTTTCAATGACCTCATATAAACAAGGAAATCAATATTAAATTGTACGCCATAATTAGTTTCTCGAATTCAGTACAACTTCCCCGTCTGTTTACTATCGCATGCCATTCATTTCAATTATCTATTGAAGCGTCGGCGTCGTTCACTCCTTCCACCGTGAAACGTTTAGTTAGTTAAACGTTTAATACTTAATATGATCATTTTAATAACTGTTTGTTTTCTCTTTGTTTCAGGTAAGTGATTAGTTATCGTATTCACCTAATACATTTCGGTAAGTGTGAACTAGAATTTGAGAAGACTCCATTAACACCCTTCCTCTAAGTATACACTACAATTGAATCTTAATAATTAACTACAATCGTGAATATAACCGCATATTGCAGACTTTTAAGCCGAATCCCGCATGTATTCTAATTAAAGGTAAACATTTTGAGAGGGATTAAAGCAAATTTGTTATTTATCTTAACCGGGCAGTCAAATCCCTTCCTTTTTTGTTTATTATTACAGAAATTATGAAATAACAAGAAAGCGCCTCCTTTTAATTAGGTTTAAAACATTTTGCCCACAGCACTTCCTTAGAAAAATTACATTCCTTTATGAAAAAGTTTATTCTTTTAAGACGCCGGTAATTTGAAGATTTTTGATCTTCGAGATTATTAAAATAAGATATAGGCTCGATCCGGCTGAGAAGATTTCATATTTTGTTATTCAATTGCAATTTATATTTACAGAAGGTTGTTAAAAGCAATTTGTGACTTTATTTAGAAGATACGAATTGAAATTTTTCCTTTTAACTTATTATACCCCAGTTTCAATCTCTATTACATGGACACACAGGAAACTAATTGTGTATAATATTTCTATAGTAATTCTAGTTGTTAAAAGAAAGTATAAAAAAACTCAATGTGGGTTGAAGATACAGAAAAAGGTTCAAATAAAGGTTGCTTTGATTTGAATTGCGCATTTTTAAAAAATATTCTTATATCTACAGTATGTTGCATTTTCACCTGGCAGGAAAATGTCATTTTTTTTAAGTGGCACACCCTGTATTTTTTTCCCTTCATGTATCGACCAACCATATTTATATCACGCCTGAATTTTTTTTGATATTGGATGTGCGATTACCAAGTTATTAATTATTTTGTCAAAATGTTGTACAATTCAAAGTCGGACTATAATATTCATAATATTATAGGTTTTTCCATCGAATTGTATTTCATAGTGAATATCGCCTAGTTTTGCAACGATAATTCCTGTGAGCCATTTGTCCATCCGTGAGTTATATGAATGGAAATAAACTGTTTGTCCAGGATGAAATTTCCGAGACGAATGATATTTTTCCGTAATCCGTTGTCGTACATCTTCTGGACGTACGAGGTCCAATCGTGTTCGTATGTTGCGTCCAAGAAATAGTTACGCAGGTGTCGAATACGGAGCTTTTCTGTATTGGCTCAGAAATCCATCTTAAGTAAAGAACTTCTCGTAGTCTGCATTTTATCATGTGAATCTTTCACGGAGCCGACATACCTTTCAGCCTGGCTATTGGTAGCTGGGTGATAGGGAGCGGATCGTTTATGGTACTTAACTCCATGCATCTTCAAAAACGTACTTAACTTTTCAGAAACAAATTCTTTGCCATTATCTGATACCACAGTGATCGGGGATCCATACGCTGCAAAAAGCTCATCTAGCATTGAAATCGTTGCGGAACTCGTCGTTGTGGTGGTGGTCCTGACTTCCACCCATTTACTGTAGGCATCTACAACAAAAAGCATCGTATCCGCTACAGGACCTGCATAATCGATATGTATACGTTCCCATGATGCTTTGAGATACTCTCAATGATCTCCCTATTTCTCTTTTGAATTTTTTGGAGAAACCAAAAATTTAAAGCGTTATTAAGTTCTGTGCCCATGTATACTCAGCATGATCGGCATCTGGAATCTTGCTTAGTTTAAGAGCCCAATAAAAGCAAATGAAGTAATCGGCAACTGTCGTGTCGTCAGAGGACTTGAAGGCTTGCCGTGAAAATAACGGCAGCCTTGGTTGCGTAGTTCCACTTTGCGTATTAGCTCCCGTAGGGTTGAGAACAGCAGGAATTGCAACTTTGAGACCTTCTGTAGGCGCAGTCACAAGGGCCTGCATTTCTGGTGTGAGCGACATTTTCTCCGGAATTTAAAATTTCGCATATTGAATAATGCTATCAACATTAGCATTTCCTTCCTTCTTCCCTGATTATTCCCAAGCAATTACTGTCTATCGACCACCAAGTGGTGATTTCCAAGTGTTCCTGGACACCATGAATGAAGTGGTAGTGTATTGTGTACAGTGCAAAAGGGATGTAATTATAATAGGTGACTTCAATATTATATTCAACTCAAAAAACTATGAGTGCTTTAAAGACCTCCTAAGCTCATTCGGGTTCGTACCCACAATAAATAACTCTACGCGGGGTTCAAATTGTTTGGATAACGTCATAATAAATTTTAAAAACACCAGGTATAAATTATGTCAGTGGTGTTTCAGCTCCTGGCCTATCTGATCATGATGAGATGACGATCTGGGTTGACTCTCACAAGGTAAAAGGTGATAAGTCCTGGTATGTAGGCCGCCCAGTTACCACAGTGGGTAAGCATTCTTTTTTTAACCACATATCGAGGGTGAACTGGGATTTTGTAGACGATAACGTCGTAGATTTAAACTCAAAATTCAATCATTTTGTCGATATCTTTGCGGAATCAGTGGTCACTTCATTCCCAACAAATTGTTAGTCTTAACAAAAAAAAGCGGGTATAAGCCACCCATCAGCTGGTTTAATAATTCCCTAAAAGAAAGAAGGGAAGTGAGATATGATCCAAGCGAAATCTTCAGTAAGTATACAAAAAATATATTTCATCCTCCAATAATAAATGTAAAGCTTACTGAGAAATATACAGGGCCAATAAAACGAGGGGGCAAATTCTAGTATGTAAGGTTGGAAAAAACATTATGCACATAGGGAACACAAACTAACAAAATATACCAAATTTTGTTTAGAATCAATTTCAAATTTGCCCAAGAAAAGGTCAGAAATTGTTATTTCATGGTTTGATTCGTGGAAAGCTCCGTCCAATGTGAGGGAAACCTTTTATTTCGCATTCGATAAAATAATTCTGTATTAATGATCCTTTGTCGTGTATGAATGTTGCATTGTAAGCACCTTCTAAGTTTTTCGCCACGGGGAATATTACATTTTATTCCCACCCCTCTATATTCTTGTAAAAAATCTAGCCATTTCGTTGACTTAAATTTAAAATAGGGATAAATGGTAATTTAAATTAATTTCAAACCGATATTGATATGATACCAATGCATTACTTTTGCTGTTATTTAACTAATCATTAGCGTCCAGTTCGGTAAATAGGAGGGTGGCTATATATATTTCATCACTATCCATGGACTATCCATTCAAATATTACTTGCATTATTGTTTAGTATCAAAATTTTGCATAATAAATCAATTTCAATATGACTCACTAGTCACTATACAGTTTCGTGCGATGTGTAAATAGCAATTCCCTACTGTATGCGTAGTATGTAATAAATAGTAGGCATAAAATGCTGTGTTAGTGATCAATTTGTATGCGTGTGATGGATTATTACATATTGTTAACATAAATATGACTTTCTATGTAGTTAATTATTCAAATTCCATACGTCTCTCCTGCACAGTAGTAAACCTAAATCCTAATTGATAATAGAAAGAGATAAAATCTGCCAAATATATTTGCCTCATTACTTAATATTGGGGAAACAGTTGTAAAGCCGAAATTCCACATTTCATCCTAATAATCATTTGTTACATCTTCTTCGATCGTATAAAATAAACGAGCCTGTCTCCCACACGATTATATACATTAATTACATTCCCGAAGGAAAACACAATTCTAGCTTAATTATGTGATGATATCTCAGACATAATTATGTTAAATAACCGTTTACATATTTTCACGTTTTATGATTTACTTACGCGAAATGATTCCATTATTCTTCGGCTTTTAAAAGGGGAAAGAGACACTTCTAGTGCTCTCAAGACACTTTAACGCCTAGACGAAAAACCGCTCGAAAAGTTAATCAAAACTTCAAATTGATTCAAAGTCAAACTCATTTAAATCTCAATAGAATTGCTTTAAAAATTCAGTCGTTATTTTATAGCGCGAAAAGTATAAAGAAGTGAAGTGAGATTGCGTTTGAATAAACCGAACAATTTTCTTCGCCAATTTCTAAAGTTTGTATCAAAATTTATGGGAGAGATAATCGTAGTTGGTAATGTAATACAGTGGAAAAGATTAACGACGATCATTTTTTTTTAAATCTACGTTCCTGTTCAGTGTAATTTTACATAGAAAGTTAATTAATTCAGATTTTCTTTTAAGTACCTACCTTTATAATTTCTTTACTGTTATTTTAATTTAATTATCCCTAAAAGGTACTTAAAATTTATGTTATGTATAGAATGAGCCATTACTGATGCAGTAGGTGGGAATGGGCAGATGTGCTTCCATATGTGCCACAATTCAGTTTATTACCTAAAATCCGGAAATTATTTCAACGTGAAGTTACTCAGATCAAAATTGTATGTGTAAGCTCTAAAGAGCAGTTCCTTTTTGTATTATTGATGGATTTTAAAGTGTATTCAATGAGAGGTTTCGTAAGTTTGTTGTGTAGAACTGTGTGTGGTACTTGTTTTTGCAGAGGTAACTTACTGGCTCTCAATATCCCATTTTTCTGTAAGTAATGTCGTAGATTTCACTCGGGGGTGAAGGTGTATTGACAACATAATTACGAACATAAATAAGGATAATTATGCAACCAAAGTATGTATATGATCTAGATATCTCTGACCACTTTGCGCAAATAATTCGTATAAACATGCCACAAATCATTGATACTAACTTAAATATCAAATTCAAAAAGATTACACAAGTTGGATTATTTTCTTTTTTTATTTAATCAGATTTCTAAAGTTAATTGGACTGTTCTAAAATCACCTAACGGTGGGGAACTGTATGAGGAATTTAATCCATTTATGTATATATTAAATGATATTGGAAACGTCTCTTTCCCAATTTCAAATATTACAACCAATTCAAAAAACAAAAATATAAAACTACATTGGTACCATAATGGCTTAAGGGATATAAGGGAGCACATAAATTTTCTTAATGATCTCAACAGAACTGATCAATGTTGAAGATTGGATTTATCAATAAAGAACCTAAAAACGAAATACAAAAATGCAATTACTGTCGCTAAAAGGCATGCTAATGATAAGTATATTAGTGGCTCTACCAATCAAACCAAAGCTACATGGAATGTAATTAAACACTGTACAAATAAAAATTCCGCCATTATTGCGAGAGATACCTTACATACAAGTGAGAGATGATTGTGTTGAAGTTTTTTTATTGAATAACAAGCTAAAATATTATAACTTCAGTGATAACGCCCTAAATTTAATCTCTTCGTATCTATCTGAGAGGTTTCAAATAGTTAAGCAGCTACTCTCTAAAAAATTCAGTCAATCAGGATGTGCCACAAGGATCTGTCCTGGGCCCGATCCTGTTTCTTATATTTATAAATGATATTTTTGATTCTGTTCCTGATCAAAAACTAATTTTATTTGCTGACGACTCGAGTATTATAACTACAGGCGAGTCAATTAATAACGTCAATACTCAATCTGACTTATCAAAAAATAAAATATCTATTCGATTGGTTTAGTTCGAATCTGCTGAGTATTAATGCAAATATAAACTCAACACATTTGGCAGTCTAAAAAATTTAAAAGAAATATCTAATGTAAATCATGTAAAACTATTAACTACCTCCCAAGTTTCATGTCAATTGGAGTATAAGCATTTAAACTGACCTGTCTTACTTTTTTTGAAACTGATTAGTAATAGGTATACAGGGTGTTTTTTTGAAAGCTTTAATTAGACGTTTCTGGGAAAGTTTTTGAAAATTTTCTTAAAGTTTACTCTAAAAGCCGAATAGATGTAAAATATTGTCAAATTGCCAGCACTTCCGAAAAAGCTGGAAGTAGCTAGTAATTCGTTATTTTAAATGGCAACGTCTATCACATTTGGATTCTACGTGACATTTCAGTTTCTTTTTATACCCACATATCAACATCTACAATTTAAGGTTTTTAAGACCTTTTTCCTTTTTTAAAATAAATAGCGGATGCACACGGTACTTTAAGAAACCATTACTTGAAAACCGTTGTAGTTATGCCAACCGAGTTTTCACCAGCGCATAGAAGAAGAATAGGGCTTTCTTTTGGTGTATTTAAAAAAAGAAAAAGTTAAGTTGCGTCATTTCATTAAAACTACAGGCGAGTCAATTAAAAAAACTCAGTTCTTAGTATTTGAATTTTCTTAAATTTGGAGGTCCATAGGTGAGGTCGTACGCAACTTACATTTTTTGATCATCATAAGGCCTATTCTTCCTCTACGTGCTTGGGAAAGCAAAGGTTTTCAAATATTTCAAAAATCATTTATCATAGAAATCATCGAATAATGATCAATTTGAAATAGTAATCTACATTTGTTAAGTTTTGTAATTGCTAGTTTTTATATATTTAATAAGAATTTATTATTAGTGGTACACGTAAAGTTTTTTATGGCGCACTGTATATATAATATAATAATAATCTGAAAATATCTGGATGGGATATAAAGTTACGCATTTTCGAGAGGATTTTTACTTTAGCTACAAAACTAATACGTAATGCATTTATTATTTCATCCAACTTTGTTTCATTTTATCTCATTCTCTTTAGGGATTTAACCGTACCCCAAATACGACGGTCATTATCTCTGCACTCATAAACCGGATTACCTCACGGGAATTTCTTACCGACCCTTTTCCAATTTTGAACACCTTTGTGGTCACGAAAAAAAGAAATCGTGACGTATAACTCAATTCTCATCGCGTGTATCTTAAAAATTGCAAGTGTATAACAAATATTTAATACCTACCTGAAAACGAGTTTAGTGATAAAAAATGTCGTTTTGTACGCCCTAAATATGTATAAAAAATATGTAATTGAAGTGAATGTGCTGTGAATAAAGCTCAATGAGATGCATTATTGAATTGAAAGAAAATAACTAACTATTGAAATAGAGGTTTATATTTTAATGTAGGTTTATATGTTCATTGCATCTGACCAACACTGGAATGAACTGGCGCCTTATTTTTTATGGAGTATGTACTATGTAGTGCTGTAATAAACGTATACGAGACGTTTTTAAGATGACGGTATTGGTAGAGTTTGTCGCCCAGATGCTGGAACCATCGTATAGGGAAATTCCTAGAAGAATTGCACTTTAAAGCAAGCAAAGATGAGCCATCTATGTTCGTTAGTGAGAAAAACGGTTCTATGACCGTTTTAGTCTTATATGTCGATCGTTTCGAATGAGGCAAAATATTTTTTGGGCATTGAGATTAAAAAATTAAGTAATGATGATATTAAGATCAGCGCCAAATCGTATGCACAGAAAATACACGAACAATTCAGACTTTGTTGAATGCAGGTCCGTTTCAACACCGATACTTCCAAGCCCTGATAGAACAAATGATAGGTACAAAGCCCAGCAAACATACATATAAAATATACATACAACATATATAAATTGAAGTAAATACCCCTACATATGCTTTTTTTATGTATCAAGTATGTAAGTATTCTTTAATAAAGTTGTATAAACCGTATGTCACACAATTACGTATATTTTACATAATAGTATAGAAACTTACGGATATTCTGTGTACAGAAATTCATATAATATATACATATAGATTACATATCACTCATGAAATTCATGTGCTGTCATATTTACATGATTAGATTTATGTACGTTATATGTAAAATATTTACTTATTTTTTATGTATGCCTTCTGTAAATATAATTAGAAATTATCATTACATTACATATATTGTATGGTCGAAAATAAAGTCCGTTTCTATTTGCGCCACATAAGTAATCGCACGCGCGTGTTTTCTATAACGCCAAAAATTGTAGTTCACGTACCTTTAATATTAGATCCGTATCGACTAAAATGCGTCTAATTTATATAGAAAATAAATAATATAAAATAAATTAAATCCTGGTCATTTTTAACATAAAGTTAAAGATAGGTATAATTATTGAATAAGACTTCACTCAACGGTATAATCAAACAAAATTTAAACTAATAACACGAAACAGCGCAAAGTTACGAAGTACGAAATAAAAAGAAGGGATGTTACAGATTAGCGCAGTGGTGCAATGTCGGATTTCAGAATTTGCAACGCCCACCCGCAAACGTTCGAATCCGGTTAAGGCACACTTTTCAAGCAAGTATATCATAATAAACTGTCGGCTTTCAGTTCAGGTGAAAACGGGTTCATGCAAGAATTAAGTTAAATATAATTAAAAGTACAGTTGCACGTAAAATGTAGTTTTTCCATTTTTTGTATGGAACTGCTTAAATAATTTTTTACATTGATAATAATTACATTATGCTCAAGTAGCTACCATTTTGGTCATCGCAACGCTTTTACAACTAATATTTTTTATGTGGGTAAATATTACATAAAATATACATAAAACGTATATAAATTCATGTAGAAGAATTTACATCTAATAGACATATATATTATTTTGAAAATTGCTGACCTCGTGACATTAAATATCTCTTATTTTTCTTCCAGTTTCATATAAATTTAAAAATCTCTTACATAATTTATATGTATTTTATATACAGGGTGATTCATTAAGAATGTCCAATCTCTGAATTGTAGATTCCAGACCTCAAAATATGATGATTCTGCCCAACATGCCTTATACAAATATTGCTAGTTTCCGAGATACCGGGTGTTTAAAGTTTAAATATGAATTTTGATTTTCGCAATAACAATTAATTAATGTGATTAAAAATAATAGACAAGGGTTATTTGATATGAAGAGATCTTTGCGAAAACGGATCATAAATAATAGTTTATTGTTGTTACACATTTAGAGAATAAATTTTTTTTTAAATTAAAATTTATTGAACTGTTTAGAAGCAAATAACTCGATAACTGATCGAGTTACACGAATCAAACAAGAGTAACTTTTTTTTGTAGAATCTAACGCTTTTCCATATTTTATTATTAGTTTGCTAATAGTTCAGCCGAAAAAAATTTTTGCTTAGATTTACTAAACACAACCAAGTATAACTAGCGCCCTCTATTAGCAATGCTAAATTAGAGTCCAAATTGGCAATCCTCATGCAAAAAAAGGTAAAACTGCCAATTTTCAAAAAGAAATTGTGAAAAAATAGAAAGTTATTGCGAAAATCAAAATTCATATTTAAACTTTAAACACCCGGTATCTCGGAAACTATCAATATTTGTATAAGGCATGTTGGGCAGAATCATCATATTTCGAGGTCTGGAATCTACAGTTCAGAGATTGGACATTCTTAATGAATCACCCTGTATAAATGTGTTTGCTGGGAGGTAGTGCAGAGGCAGAAAATTTGAAATATAATTAATAAATGATGACCTCCTTTTTAAGAGTAGAGGTAACTCTTTAATAGTACGAATATCATAAGCTAAAAGAATTATTTAAAGTTTGAATATAGCTGCATGTTGATTCCAGATTCTAAAAGCGTCATTATTTGCACGGCATATTCATCACACCTGCATTTGTACATTAAGAAATAGTAGGTAGTGGAACATAAATAGACAAATAACCGACAACTGTAGAAACACACACAATGGAAACTTTATGATTTTGTATGCAAGTAAAATGTTACAAATTTCTACCACAACAGGTCTAAAGTAAATGGGGCAAATTTCGAATTTCAATTTGCGATAGAGAACCACATCCACATTTTTAAGAGGTTTAATATGCAATATAATTCATTCAAATCCTACATTTCTGATCTAATTTTCCTGCTATACATTTCCGCTGCGATGAGATTTTCAGAAAATCAACTACAACGTTATATTACACTGTGCTACTGCAGCAGTATGTACCTAATCTCGAAAGCGTCATTTCATAATATCGATCCCAACTGTATTTCCTGCAGTAAAATTTATTAAGCGATTAAATGCATCAAAGCATCGTAGGAAGTCGTTTAATCTTCCTCTATCTCAATGGAAGTACGACGTATAGATACAAATTGTTCATTGTTTATGTGTGTTAATCCTTTTTATAGTTTCTAAAAATGGAAGGTGTGACATTAAAATGCTTATAAAAAGGTCGTAAATAATGAGTGAACTGCGGGAAAATTTGATAGGTAGTAATGCATAGAAAAAGACACCACAGTAATAGGATAGAACACTTAAAAAATATATAAAACTGCGTTATTAACCAGTATAACCTATATACAATTGGAAATGAGGTTTCAAGGACACAGAAGTTAAATACGAATGGATTACTGCTAAACAGAGTAGCTGGCATTATTAACTCCCCTTACTGAAACGAACATTTAACCGAGTTGCCATACGTTGCATAATCAGAGAAATTGATATCTATATTAGGGCTCGATGCACTAGCGAGGGATAATGTATCTGGGGACAAAGATTCCTCTACGTTTAATTTAACCATAACCAATCGTATATCAAAGTGTGTATTACTTTCGAAAGTAAGTTCCCATAAAATACAAATTCGTAATGACAGGGTCCTTTGAAAAGATTATTATTATTTGCCAGCCGCCCCATCACCCCTTTTCCTTCAACTATATTTCCAACCACACTTTACTCATTTGTGCAGGAATATCCACGAAGCTTTGTCGTTTGTGCGCAACCCTTACCAAAAATGTTAACCAATTACATTATGACCATCTGCCTAAACCGGAGCTGATGTCCCAACCTTTTCATTCCAAGTTAAGTGTTATCTTTATTATGTGTACTTCATTTGCGCATAAATGTGCATCGGTCTTTCGTTGCTTATGTAACACTCTACCACATAAATATTAGATAAACAATAGTTGGGGGTGCTGTGAAAATGAGGGCTTTTTGGATACATTTCGTGAACGGATTACTTTTCTTGGTTTTTCTTCACCTTGGAACACCCAAACGGATGACTGGCGTTTCCTGCGTTGAAGCGGACTAGAGTTTTTTGACACCAAAAGCTTGTTTTTGTTCTTTGGTTAACAGATGCGGTATCCAACAGGAGACCAATTTTTTATCGCTAATTTTCCCTGCAAAATTTTTTGAATTGAAGTTTTTGAAATCCCTAATGATGTCTCAATCTCGCCATAGTCACATGTCGATCTTCCTTGATCAGCTTGCGCACAGCATCGACGTTTTTCTGGCCGACGGTCGTTTTTGGTGCAACAATAAGACTCATCCGTCCACGTTTGAATTCTCCATACCACCGAGAAATTGTCGACTGATGTGGTGCTTTAAACAGAAACCAACTTGGTGAAGCATTCTTGTTGAGATAATTGTCTTCGAAAGTTGTAAAAAATTATTAAGCGAAAATGTTCTCGGTTCAGTTCCATTGTTCCAACAACTTGTAAGCTTTGAAAATTCACTGTATCGCACTGATACTTTGGATTTAGGTTATACTAAAGATAGAGGTTAAGTTTTAGTAGTAACATTTGATTAGCACCGCGCACTATGCCCTGCATGTAACACTTAAAAGACATACCTCGTATTTAAGTAGATATTTTGGTTAGGCATTGACATTGCCCAAAGGAAAAAATAATCCAGCGATGTGAAGTCACACGATCTTGGGGTACAACCATCATCCTGGAAAACTCGAGGAACTTAGTGTGCAAGTATTAAACTGTTGGAACCACGTGAGAAATACAAAAACACGTCAATTTTTATATCAAGGGAAACAACTTTTGTCATGAATTTTAACTTAAAATGATTTCATCCCTTAGTGCTGAGAGAACAACTCTTAAAATTTAAATAGGGATGATGGGGCAAGTGATACGTCATTTGAAAGGTTTTTCTTTTCGGAATTCAATGCACTAGTTTTTTTATTTTTATCAAAAAAATTGAGGTTACAAAAATGGAAAATAAGGAAAGAGTTTGAAGCATTTAAAAACTAAAAAGAGCGCGAACAGATCAATTGTTTTTTTGACCGCCATTTGACAACATTGTTTCACTCCTTAGGTACAGGGTAAACAACCCTAAAATTTTTAAATAAAAACAAGGGTTAATTTGTTCTTGTGCTAATTAATAAAACCAGTTTTGCAACATTTTGCAACATTTCAGGAGTAATTAGATAGACATCATTACCATTCTTGTAGATGAAATTGGTGAGCAACAAACTGCAAATTTGTGATTTCCCATGCTATTCGACTATGTCCCGCTTTAAAACTTGTCACACGATATAACAAGGTTATAATTTAAAGGGGTATGTGATGTTTAATTAATATATCTCTATATCGAATAGAGCCAACGTATTTTATTTTTTACTGTACCGAATTACGCAATGATTACTGCGCCAATTATAGAATAATATAACAGTACATAATCTTATCCTACACTTGGTTCAAGAGTAAGCTATACTCTATCAGTCTATCTACTGATACTAATAATCGCTTCCTCTTCTGTAAATACGTAATTTCGAAATATGAAAAACTTCATCACAAACAATAGATGTTACATCGACTATTCTTAATTTGAAGAATTATATTTTATGGTAGAAACCGACAAATCCGTTACAAGTGCCCAAGGTGCTCATTTCATGTGCTTTTTGTTTAGGTTACATATAATTTCTCCGATGCTTCAAAAAGTTTTCTTTTACCGTCTGCAGGTTGAAAAATGTAAGATGGTAAGGTCTAAATGTAATGCTGACATAATCATCATTTCCTAATTCCATGGGATCAGGAACACAGTGGCTAGTCATGTGGAAACAGAGAGTACTCTTATTAGAGAATATGGATGTGATACATTTTGCAAAAGTTTGCAAAGCCTTA
The DNA here is from genome assembly GCA_036250285.1 of Pyrocoelia pectoralis. Classification (NCBI taxonomy): domain Eukaryota; kingdom Metazoa; phylum Arthropoda; class Insecta; order Coleoptera; family Lampyridae; genus Pyrocoelia; species Pyrocoelia pectoralis. Next base: position 792,818 of record CM070074.1, on the reverse strand, counting down.
AAAGTCCTCTCCAGAAAAATCTTAGTTTTTTAACTCCTTAAATTAATCAAAATCATATTATATAGACTAAAAATGTTCACAATGAAAATCTAAAGACATGCAACATTCTGAAAAGGGAGTAGGAGTTCCAAGATTTCTAATTCTTTAATACTAAAATCTTCAAACCCAAAAAATTCCTCTTCCTTGGAGCCTCCTAACCTTACTATCCGAGTGCCTCGTCTTAAAATCGCGGATCTTAAAATCATAGGCGCTTGAAGTCAGTAATTTACCTACACAATATGAAAGGCGGCGACATTGCAAATTATTTACTTAACTAAAAGCTTAAAACTTTAAAAGGTGGATTTTCTCTTTGGATCTCATAAATCTGGGCTCCCCGCGGACGCCACCATAATAATTATTATTTAATACGATTCGCTGATATAATAACGATATTTCCAATATGATAACCTAGTTATCGTTATCGGTACAACTTAATCGCCAATAACGTTGTAAATATTATTGTTTTTACTTTCTGGAGAGAATTATCAAAATTTGTTTCAAAATGTCAATAGAAATGTATATTTTTTTAATTTAAATTTTTTAACGAGCGCAAAAATGAGAGTGGCTTCAGGCTCTTGGAGCGCTAAACTCACCGCTGCATACAATTCGAGTATCTTAAAACCGTAATGCTCCACTCATTCATAATCTCCCGAAGTTACATAAACATCTGCAGCCTTACGATCCCTAAAAACTGGAGAACTGTAAGCTCACATTCATAAGCTCGCAATTGCGTTAACATCAAAATAAAATTCTGCGTCCTTACAATTCCTCAAACCATTCCACTAGAAAATTTCAAACTCATTCAAAATGCTCGAAATTCCACAATACTACAATTTTGCTACTATCAATTCCTAAATCGAAATATCCAACATGTTTGTGAATTTCTATAACGTTCAAATCAACATTTTACAAAATTCTTCGAAGATCTCTAAAATTCTACAGCCTTCGGACCAATAAAATCCTAGGGTTATAGAGGCGTGACACTTCTAACATGTACACCTACAACAAGTGCTAAATTGTAAATTCTCATCTCCTAAATTTGCAAAGTCCTAAAAACTGCAAGGGTACAAAATCATGAATATGTACCTAAAAAATCAAGCATTTCAAACTAATATGATCTAAAATCTTAGACAGGCACTGAAACCCAGAAACTTCAAAGAATGAATAGGTAAAAAACTCGAAAGTCATAGTGTTTCAAAAACTTAAGACCTCATAATCACGAATTATAAACTCCAAGCGAAAGCGTAAATTGAAAGGAATTAAAATCTGTAAAGTTTCAACGATTTACCAACCCTCCGAAAATATTAAAACTCCTAAACTTAATGCTAACAAAATGCTAAAACCTTCACAATTTAAATGTAAACCCTTAAGGTAATTATTAATTATAAATTCACTTAATTCTCTGATATTTTAAACATTACGATCAAATAAGTTAAAATTGTGAACCTTTAATATCAAAATACAAAACTTTAAGATCCTACAGATAAAAGCACTGAATTCTTAGATCCTAAACCCATAAAAACAATAACAATTACTAAAGTGACTTTCAGATCTGACCTCAACTCACTTTTGGAAATTCTTTAAAATTAGTAAATATTCCAAGGGACACTTTACCTACTACAAACAAAAACGCTAATTTAATGACTATTTGCAAAAGTCATTGTTCTATTTTGTAAACCTTTCCACAATGGGATGTGCATGCATCTACCTGTAAAAATTTCACACAACGCTGCAAATGTGATTTTCAAGCGATTCCATTTTTAAAATATCATCGAAGAAAAGGTTTATTACATTTCTAACAGAATTTCTAAAGTTATTAATTTACCACGCATAGAGAAATTACAGAAATGAGTTTCAAGAAAAATATTTTCCAGAATTCTTCACATAACACGTGTCATTTTCAACAATTAATAAAACCACGACGTACAAATGATAAATATAGGATCCACAAATAAAATTTTATCTGTGTAAGGTCCTATTGTTATACACGATATGAGTCTCTGATATTAAGATAATTAGCAAGATAATCGATATCTACTGTCTATATTAAAGGGATACGACGCAACAATCTTATTAAATTTTCGAATATTGTTAACAATGTTGGCAAAACTTTTGTCATTTCTGTCGGCGGTTTATTTAGTGCTGACGGTTTCGGGTCAGTCGGAAAATTTTCGTTTACCCAATGATGTTAGGCCCTTACGGTACCATATAGAGATGAGGCCAGATTTTAACGATGAAATCTTTACGGGTGATGTAGCCATTGAAATTGAAGCTTTGCGAAGTACAAACACGATTACTTTACATCGATACAATTTGTCAATGCCGGGAGTGGACTCAATTAAACTATTATCTCTGAATAAATCTGTGGAATACGAAGTATTGGCTGTAGCTCCGGGCCAAAACGACGATTACGATTTGTTTATAATTACGCTTGCGTCTCCTCTTGTTGTGGGTGGAGAGTATTTGATACAAATACCAAATTTTAGCGGACCCTTTGCTACTACTCTCTTAGGATTTTATCTTGTACGGTACACAGACCAGAATGGAAATGAGAAGTAGATGTTAAATAGTGTGGGCAATTTTGACTTTTTACTTTTAGGAAATTTGCAACAACCCAATTTCAACCGGCAAGTGCGCGAAAGGTATTTCCATGTTTCGATGAACCCGCCCTAAAGGCTCGATTTAATTTAGTTATTCAAAGACCTACCGCCGATTCCATCTCGGTTGCAACGACTCCGAGAAATGAAAGGTAAGATACCAAAGGACACAGATGTTGCGGTAAACACAGAGAATTGCAGATTATCGTCAGGACTTAGGGATGTCTTTGAAGAGAGTGAGATAATGTCTACGTATACAGTTGCCTTCATTGTTGGTCAAATGGAACTCTCGGAGCCAGTGGAAGGGCATCGTGTAGTAGCTCCCGTAGGCGAACTTGAGGCACACCTCGGTGTACGGGACTGCGGCGTAGCCTATATCAAAGAAATGGAGGACTACACGGGAGTACCATCCAGCCTTGCAAAAGTAGATCACGCCATTATCCCCAATAAGAGCTTATCGCCGACGGCAATGGAAAACTGGGGACTTATTACATACAAGTAGGCCAATTCTGTCTTGAATTTGTTGATTTTACATTCTTATTAGGAAATACATCGTATCAGTACCACCAGGTCGCGATTGGAAAGACAGTATCGGTCTCCTGCTTATAGTTGGCCACGAACTATCACACCAGTGGTTTGGCAATATGGTCACCGCCGAATGGTGGGAATACATTTGGTTAAACGAAGGTTTCGCCAACTACTTTTCGTATTACTTAGCTGACAAGGTAAATATATCAAATATCGATTGATAATAATAGTTGACATTTTCTCGAAAGGTCAACCCTAAATTGGATATGTGGAGGAGGCTCACTATAGAAAATGGGTATTCGGCAAGAATGGCTGATGAATATTCCAAGAATCCCAGACCGCTGAATGGAGCTATCGGAGGTCCCTTTGAGATATTTCGTATGTTTGATATTGTTGCTTACAATAAGGGTAAATGATATGGTTGCACCGAAAGTTTCTCCTTAAACTTTTGGATTTAGGTGCCGCTATGCTAAGGATGTTACAGGATGTGGTCTCTGCCAACGTGTTTAGACAAGGTTTGACTTACTATCTGGAGGACCGAAAATTTAAGACGGCAAATCCTACGCATTTGTACAACGCTATTCAACGCGCACTGAATGAATCTTCTTTAAATGTATTGCCACCTTCATCTACGATCCACGATTTTATGAGAACTTGGGATTCAGTGGGAGGATTCCCGTTAATCACAGTCAGTAGGCAATACAATAACGGTTCCATAAATAACATTCACCTCAAGCAGGTGTGTACTGTGTCGAGTTAACGCTATACTGAACGTGATATATTTCAGAGGGGGTACGATAGACATAGTAACCAGGGACCGGCTGGTCAATGGAGTATCCCAATCAATTACGCAACCAAATCAAGAGCGCACTTTGAAAATACAACAGTCGACCTTTGGCTAACAGCAACAGAACAAACAGTCACCATTGCAGATCTAAACGATGATGATTGGGTAGTAATAGATAAACAATTTAGTGGTTAGTACCTAATCCGTGTATGAGACGTCGAACCTATCTCTCATTATTATTGTAGGGCACTATAGAGTTAACTACGATGAAAGGAACTGGGGTTTAATAGCGAACGCGTTACGAGACGATCACAACCAAATTCACCCAATGAGTAGGGCGAAATTAATTGAAGACTGTAGGCATTTAGAAATCTCTAACGATACTTCTTCCGAAGTATGCGATGATCTAGAAGAGTATGCCGTGAATGAAGACAATCCCAGAGTTTTATACGTGCTCGGAAGAAACCTTAGGTCTTTGCACAATAGAATTTATTATACAAATACTCGTGACAATTTCAAGGTAACTGCCATCGACTTATTCACTCTCTCGTAAATTGCAACAAATTGTAGCAACGCGTCCTCTACCTTCATCGAGGTGCCTACAAACGTCTGTCATTTGAAGAACGTTCCAATGATGAAGACGTCGATAAAGAAATACGAGCCCAAATAATGTTCTGGTTCTGCAAAGTGGGAGAAGAGGAATGTAGAAGAAGGACTTTCCAAAAATTCAACGAGTGGAAAAGAGGAATGCACGAAATCTCTATGAATATGCAGGTACCCGTCTTTTGTGGTGCTATGCGTACTGTAAATCAGGAGAATTATGACTACCTGTTCGCCCTATTCACAAACTCGACGGATTACCATTTGAAAATGCGCATCGCATCCGGACTAAGCTGTGTGGAGGATGCTAAACAGCTGAAACAGTACGTTTTCCTCCCCTTTACCTTAAAATTTTTACCTATCCCATTGTAGGCTTTTGAACTACTGTTTGAAGCAAATGAATCCCTCAGAACTAGAACATGTTGTCAAGGAAATATCTTCTAGTAGCATGATTGGATTGGAAACAGTTTTGGAGTTTATCGCCGATGAGATCGAAAATATTCGTCAATTGTAAGTGAGGTAAGCGAAAAAAAGTCGGCTTATTAATAAGTTTCAGATTCGGTGCACGAACGACATTAATAGTTGAGGAACTTGCCCAGAATACATATTCGTCAGGATACCTGAAGAAGGTTGGTTTCACACCTTTAACGGTTCCTTTTTGTTTTACTGAGTATTTTACAGTTACGTCGAATTCAAATGAGAAGAAGCAGTGCCAATAATGTCGATTTGTTTGATAGAGCATTAAAAATAATAGAAACTAATGTGGCTTGGTTGGGGAAAAACAAAGATACTATGATTGAATCTATGAAGAGATACTCCACTCAATTGTCACATGTAAGTGGGGTATATAATTAAGTGTAATCGATTAATTATATTGTAAAGTCGCGTGTGATGGTGTAATTGAAGAACGCGACTTGAAGAAATATAAAATTTTGCAACTGCATATTAAATGAAGATGGAAAAGGTGTTTGCATTTCACAAGTAGTAAGATTTTACGTTTCTTCAAAGCCTTCGTTCTTCACTTACGTGTAATCAATTGTATTTAATAAAATGATGAACGAGACTTTATGAATAAATCATTTGTATCTTCTAATGACAATGACCAAGAATAATAATTTTGCGAAGTCACATGCCAAACACCATCTTATTAAAAGTATAATATATCTTACACAGTAAAATAGGAAGGCGGAATAGAATTTCATTATAAAGAAGACAAAGAACTAAAGAAGGAGGGCTAAAAATAGAGAATCTGAGGATAGCAAACCTCTAAGAGGAAAGAAGCCAAGCAGAAGAAGAAACAATGAGATTGGGGATGGTAAGCTGAAAGGTGTTATGTACTATAGCTTACAAGGGCTATTGTCTCTAATGTTATTAAAATTGTGGGTGATAAAGTAAACCTGAATAGAGGGCGGTAGCAGGCGATGTCGAAATAAAATTATGATGGGCAAAAAATTAGGTGATAACATTATAATAAACAAGAGTTGAATAAGGTAGGTGAACGTAAATGAAGGACCCATCATCATTTATAAACTTAATCCTAAAATTCACTGGCAATCTTAGCTCAGTTTTAATTACCAATATTTGTTATTATGCAGTGTGTCCACGGATTGACTTCACTATAGGTGTAAATGACCAAAAATGTTGGAATTTCAAAACATTTTTTTCAGATTCTGCAGGTCCGTGAAGTTGGAGGTACACCATCATCAAAATCAAAATGCAGTATTGCCATAATTTTGTGCTTATTTTGTGCTAATTTGTGCCGTATAAAACAAATTTTGTGCTCAAGCCCTAACGGAGTTATTCAACATTTTGTATCTGTACCTCCAACTTCACGCTGGAGGTACACCATCACCAAAATGAAAATGCAGCATAGCCATAATTTTGTGCTCATTTTGTGCTAATTTGTGCCGTATAATACAAATTTTGTGCTCAAGTCCTAAGGGAGTTATTCAACATTTTATATGTGTACCTCCAACTTCACGCTGGAGGTACACCATCACCAAAATGAAAATACAGCATAGCCATAATTTTGTGCTCATTTTGTGCTAATTTGTGCCGTATAATACAAATTTTGTGCTCAAGTCCTAAGGGAGTTATTCAACATTTTATATGCGTACCTCCAACTTCACGCTGGAGGTACACCATCACCAAAATGAAAATTCAGCATAGCCATAATTTTGTGCTCATTTTGTGCTAATTTGTGCCGTATAATACAAATTTTGTGCTCAAGTCCTAAGGGAGTTATTCAAGATTTCATATCTGTACCTCCAACTTCACGCTGGAGGTACACCATCACCAAAATGAAAATGCAGCATACCCATAATTTTGTGCTCATTTTGTGCTAATTTGTGCCGTATAATACAAATTTTGTGCTCAAGTCCTAAGGGAGTTATTCAACATTTTATATGTGCACCTCCAACTTCACGCTGGAGGTACACCATCACCAAAATGAAAATACAGCATAGCCATAATTTTGTGCTCATTTTGTGCTAATTTGTGCCGTATAATACAAATTTTGTGCTCAAGTCCTAAGGGAGTTATTCAAGATTTCATATCTGTACCTCCAACTTCACGCTGGAGGTACACCATCACCAAAATGAAAATGCAGCATAGCCATAATTTTGTGCTCATTTTGTGCTAATTTGTGCCGTATAATACAAATTTTGTGCTCAAGTCCTAACGGAGTTATCCAAGGCCACCTAAGGCCTTGAGTTATCCAAAATTTTATATCTGTACCTCCAATTTCAGGCTGGAGGAAGGTAGCTACACCATCACCATAACATAGCATTGATTTAAACATTATTTGGCGATAAATCCTAAGAAAAGTGTTTCTGACTGAGACCGAGAGAAAATAGGATATACTTTTTTTCTTGGAATTGTTCCATATACATTATAAGAGCAAATTTTATCAACAGCTTTGTTGGCCATTTCTAGATGTTGTAAACTTTAACTAACTAAGTATATTGAAAAAAAACTGAATTTAAATATAAAAAATACAACATAAGTAAGTATAATTATTCTGTTTTAACATCAAGCGAGAAAGTCAAATGTATGCATTGAAGTAAGAAACTCATATTAAGTAAATACGTGGATGAAATGGATGGTGTAGGTCGTAACATGCAAGATCCTGCAATATGTTTTCAAATAAATAACAATTAAACCTGTTTCGATTGAAAGTTTGTATGAAAATCACTACTTCCACTTTTCATAATTCAAGTAAGGATTCTCTTCAAAAATTAGGATCTCTGATGGTTTGCCATTCCTTCCTGGCTTTTCTTTTCTTTGCTATTAATTTCCTTGGGTTAGTTGGTACCTTTAAGTCTCTTTGATAGTAGGTTCGGTATAGCTATCATGCTTTGATTTTTTTCTGTGCTAGTAATAGTTTCAGTGAGTGTCAAGATTACAGGGGAGTGATCTGAGCTCATGACATATTCATCACTCACGTCAATGTAGTTTGACGATATATTCTTGCTAATCAAGAAGTCTAGTGAATCTGGCCTCTTGTTAACATCAGTGGGCCAGTATGTTGGTTTTCCTGTGGTGTGTGCTGAACATCCGAAGTCATATATTGCTCGTCGTAGTTCTCTGCATTTAGTTGTGGTTATGGTGATACCCCATTCGGCGTTCTTTGCATTAAATAAGTCTCCTCCAACAATAAATTTTTCCTGGAAATTTTGATGGAGATTTCAGTAATCTGTTCTTAAATGGTGTCTTGGGGGTATGTAGGATGCTGCCACGGATATCCTTTTTTTGTATTAATTTTTACTGAGATATTCGGCTTCTCGAATTTGAAATTCCTAATACTGTTGGATGTGTTGCTTAATGATATCAGCACTTCCGCCTCTCACTGTGCCGAGGGTGGTCTAGGACAAGTCAGCGCCGCCGACTCATCGCGGCCATCTCATCGCCGAGCCATCTCATCGCCGGCGCCGGCCAACTCATCGCCGAGCCATCTCGTTAAAATTAAAAATTGTTAGTAGTGGAACAACATATCGTAGCATACAAAAAGTCATCAGTATATATATATTTATTCACAGCCATCAATAAGTCATTAACGGTTAACGATTGATTAAAATATAAATGAATGTTAAATATCAGGTAAGTATTATTGATTGTTTATTAACGCTATCATTATCGATTTAAAGCTCTGTAAAGCTGATTATCAATTGATTAAGATTTAAGGGAATGTTAATGTCATATGTTAATGTAATATCTTGATGTTCGGTATCGGTATTTATATTAGCAAGTAAAAGGGGATAAGTAAGAATGTGCTGAATTTATCGGAAACAAAATCGGCGATGAGTTGGCCGGCGTTAAGATGGCTCGACGATGAGATGGCCGCGATGAATCGGCCGCAATGAGTCGGCGACGCTGACTTGTCCCATTCCGGCCGAGGGAATGTGTAGTATGATAGCAGAAGTCTTTTAGTTTTAGAAAATCTTCTTTTGTGCAATGCGTCTCTGATCTTTGTGTGAATAGAGTTGCTTGCATTATGCGCAAGTTAGCCATTTTGAATTTTTGAGTTAGCCCCTTGGCTAATTGGTTTCCCTAAGTTTTCCAGCCTTTGGTTGATAGCTTTGTTTTCCTTTTCTTGGCGATTTAGTTTTTCCAATACTATCTCAGAATTTTGACTCAATGGTGGTGGGATTATCGGTTTTGGTATATTATAATCATCGCGGCGATCTCAGATAGCGGCCCGCCGGCGCCGCTTACCGATTATATGACCCCTCGGTCCCTGCTATAAAAATGTTAAATGTACGTACGTGATAATAATTACACTTATCGCACTTATCACACTCTGCGCTTGCACCGGTGATACACAACTTTACTCAATGAAAGTCAAACCACTTATAATTTACTAATAAGTTTACAATAACCTCTAAAAGTTTCATACACTTTTGTGCAATTAAAATAATTAAGAACAAAATTGGCACCTTCATAAAAGACATGGTTTGGTAAAAAAAAGCATTAATAAGGCAGCAATAAAACACAATGAACAGATTATTTTATCCTTAAAAAATAAAACTAAGACCATATTTCGTATATTCAATGACAATAAAAACTGTGAGTGACGATAATATCTCAATCAAACATGAAGGAAAATTAGTCACCGATGCAAATTGTCGGTTACATTTATTTAGCAATCATTTCCGATTAGACATAGTTAACAATCAGAGTAAGGAAGAGTATACAAAAACTACAAGGTGTATTATAGGTAAATCACTTTTTCATTATCCCCCCCATGAAAGTGTCCATTTCAATTCTGATCGCAGATAGCGAAACCGAAAGTGAAACTGTCGTGGTGATCCGGTTGCTAGGTCTGAAAAACTTTCGGTACCTGGACGACGAAAAAGTCAAAATGACATTTGAATTAATAACACAGAAGTTTATTTTTTATTTGGTTAAATTACATCTTCACGTATCGTTTCCATTTCTTTTACTTTGCACCAATTTGCAAAATTTCTCGTAGGTCTAGGTACATTTGCTAGTATACTGCCGTGTTAATTCTAAAGGGCGTATCTGCAAATTCGACAGAAATTGAGTTAGACGCATTTTTAGAATCCTCTTTAAAAGTACTATGTATGTGTTAAGAAGAGATTGCGTATCTCAATGTTATATAGGCGAAAACTCGCTTTTAAAGAAATTTGTATCTACAAATTAGCCGCCTTTGTTAGATTAAAAAAAGGCGTATATGATTTTGTTAGTTGAAACGGTTGTATCTGTACACTGTGTACTCACAGTACTTGCTGCCAGTATTATATTCAATAGTATAAAATTAAAATTCCTCTAAGCATAAATGATTTGATGGCATAACTGAAAATATTAAAACTCAATTTTCTCAGTTTCTATGTTATTGTAGATACGCCCCTTTGAATTAACACGGCAGTATAGGTCCTTTGACTTTTTTGGTATCCTCGGCTCCACTACGCTCTACGCCTCGCCCATTTACAAACACCTCGCAATGAAAAGTACGCTTTCGTAGCTTGTAATGCAAATAACTATTTCTCAAACCAACAGATTCCTTGGAAATCGTCGATATAATCAGAAACCTAAACAACAAAAACTCGGTGAGCATTGATGAGGTACAATTGCAATTGTTAAGAAGGTTGCTTACCTCATAGCAAATCCTCTTTCGCATATAGTAAATACAATTATTACAAGTGGTGTTTTTCCAGGTAAATCAAAAATAGCTATATAACTATTCCCGTTTTTAAAAAGGGTAATAGAGAACACATCGGAAACTACCGTCAAGTGTCTATATTACATGCTTTTTCAAAAATTGTAGAGAGGGTTATCTTTAATCAAATCACTGGTCATCTACTAAAAAATACTATTTTAAACGTTAGCCAATATGGCTTCTTAAAAAGCAAGTCGACTGAAATGGTAATCTTCAACTCCTTCTCACCTGTTCTGGATCAACTAGACCAAAGGAACTATGTTGGAGGTGTATACTTCGACTTAACGAAAGCGTTTGACAAAATAGACCATCAGATACTTTTAGAAAACTTACAACAGTATGGTATACGTGGTATACCCCTCAATCTCATACAGTCTTACCTTACTAATCGGTACCAAGTAGTCTGTTTGAATTCAAAATATAACGGAGTAAATAGAACTATTCCATCTTCACCATCAAAAATCCTGACTGGAGTTCCACAGGGGTCCATACTGGAACTTCTAATATTTATACTATACGTAAACGATCTGGCGAACATACAAAAAATGTAAATCAAGTGTGTCAATTTGCGGATGATACTTCTTGTATAGTCTCGCAAGACAGTAAAGAAAACCTGTACACGAATATTGCGGATACTAATTTTTTGTCTTTATGTAATGGCACACTAATTACTATTAGTATGTGTCTTGATTTGACACTGTCTTTGTCTTCTGTTGAAGAATTTACAGCAATAAATTATTATTATTATTATATTATTATTATTAAATGACTTGCTAAATGAATGCTTCCCTTTGAAATAATAATATACATATATGTAGTTTCATTTCTATAAACTGCATATAATTATAAAGTAAAATAAATAATGTTATAGTTAAACAATAATAAATAACGAACAGGATAATACAAAAAACAATAAAATCGCGAACACTTGAGCTTGTTATACAGTAAGATACCGTACCTATACAAAATTTACAAACTGCCCAGCCAACACAGTTGCTACTTTCTATCAATACAAAACCTAAAACAAACAAGATCACTACTAGGGTGTGACAAGAGTGGTATAAGTCCAGCTCAGGTTCACAAGTCAATATTGAAACAATAGTGAATTAATTGTTAGTCTCACTTATATTTCAAATCGCGCTGTCGATGATCTATTGAAAAGTAAATAATATCTTTTCAATTAGGATTTGTTTAATGATTAAAATGTATCACTCCTGCATTGTTTATGACTTAATGCTTCAAATATGAATGTAACACTATAGTTCCATTTATGATTGAAATGATTTTGAAATTGAATTTATTGTAAGCACGTGTAGACTGTGGACCTCAATTAATGAAGGCCATATTGAGTTTATTTTCCACAAACTTAGACATTATATATTTAATTGTTTTTAATTGTCCACAATATTGTTTTATACTTATTAGTTGTTTAAGTCGTTTACATAACCTTAACTTGTTCCCCATGTGATAATCTTCCTTAGCGCCCATTTCACTACCTACACATTTTAACAATGTATTGACGTCTTTCATTACTTATAAAAAACATTTTGCTTGATAATGGTAATGGTCATTACCGAAACATGTCGCAACCATAACTAATGTTATAATTTATACCTTCGACGAATAATTTTAATTGCACTCACTCAGCAATTAATTTATTTAAATTTTCATATTTCACATTAAGAAAAGGTAAGGGGAGGCTTAGAGTTTCTATTACTATTCCATTTACCCCCTTTGGAGAACCCGAACTATTCCATAGATGTATTTATAATTATATGTAGGTAGTTTATATAAATGAAACTATATGTATATTATTATTTAAAAGGGAAGCATTCATTTAGCAAGTCATTTAATAAGACATCTTGAAGAATCCATGCCTTTTATGACGGTGCCAATTTTGTTCTTAATTGTTTTAATTGCACAAAAGTGTATGAAACTTTTAGAGGTTATCGTAAACGTATTAGTAAATTATAAGTGGTTTGACTTTCATTGAGTAAAGTTGTGTATCACCGGTGCAAGCGCAGAGTGTGATAAGTGCGATAAGTGTAATTATTATCACGTACGTACATTTAACATTTTTATAGCAGGGACCGAGGGGTCATATAATCGGTAAGCGGCGCCGGCGGGCCGCTATCTGAGATCGCCGCGATGATTATAATATACCAAAACCGATAATCCCACCACCATTGAGTCAAAATTCTGAGATAGTATTGGAGAAACTAAATCGCCAAGAAAAGGAAAACAAAGCTATCAACCAAAGGCTGGAAAACTTAGAGAAACCAATTAGCCAAGGGGCTAACTCAAAAATTCAAAATGGCTAACTTGCGCATAATGACGTGGAATGCCAATGGGTTGAAACATCATTTGGATGAACTCCAAGCAACTCTATTCACACAAAGATCAGAGACGCATTGCACAAAAGAAGATTTTCTAAAACTAAAAGACTTCTCCTGCTATCATACTACACATTCTCTCGGCCGGAATGGGACAAGTCAGCGTCGCCGACTCATCGCGGCCGATTCATCGCGGCCATCTTATCGCCGAGCCATCTCAACGCCGGCCAACTCATCGCCGATTTTGTTTCCGATAAATTCAGCACATTCTTACTTATCCCCTTTTACTTGCTAGTATAAATACCGATACCGAACATCAAGATATTACATTAACATATGACATTAACATTCCCTTAAATCTTAATCAATTGATAATCAGCTTTACAGAGCTTTAAATCGATAATGATGGCGTTAATAAACAATCAATCATACTTACCTGATATTAACATTCATTTATATTTTAATCAATCGTTAATGACTTATTGATGGCTATGAACAAATATATAAAAAGTTTGGAAATAAAAATAATCCTAAACTTAAACGTAGATTGCCATTAAAGCGCCTAGGTTATTTGCAGGTGTAGTATATTTTTTTTAATTGATACAAAATGGCAACATGACCCTAAACAAAGTTTGGAAGTAAAAAAAATGCTAAACTTAAACGTAGATTGCCACTACGCGGTACTTTTGTATCGTATATGATTATTAGTTATAAGTAATTAACGGATACTGATGGCTTTTTGTATGCTATGTTGTTCCATTACTAACAATTTTTAATTTTAACGAGATGGCTCGGCGATGAGTTGGCCGGCGATGAGACCTTCCTCCAGCCTGAAGTTGGAGGTACAGATATGAAATCTTGAATAACTCCCTTAGGACTTGAGCACAAAATTTGTATTATACGGCACAAATTAGCACAAAATGAGCACAAAATTATGGCTATGCTGTATTTTCATTTTGGTGATGGTGTACCTCCAGCGTGAAGTTGGAGGTACACATATAAAATGTTGAATAACTCCCTTAGGACTTGAGCACAAAATTTGTATTATACGGCACAAGTTAGCACAAAATGAGCACAAAATTATGGCTATGCTGTATTTTCATTTTGGTAATGGTGTACCTCCAGCGTGAAGTTGGAGGTACACATATAAAATGTTGAATAACTCCGTTAGGGCTTGAGCACAAAATTTGTTTTATACGGCACAAATTAGCACAAAATGAGCACAAAATTATGGCTATGCTGTATTTTCATTTTGGTAATGGTGTACCTCCAGCGTGAAGTTGGAGGTACACATATAAAATGTTGAATAACTCCCTTAGGACTTGAGCACAAAATTTGTATTATACGGCACAAATTAGCACAAAATGAGCACAAAATTATGGCTATGCTGTATTTTCATTTTGGTAATGGTGTACCTCCAGCGTGAAGTTGGAGGTACGCATATAAAATGTTGAATAACTCCCTTAGGACTTGAGCACAAAATTTGTATTATACGGCACAAATTAGCACAAAATGAGCACAAAATTATGGCTATGCTGTATTTTCATTTTGGTGATGGTGTACCTCCAGCGTGAAGTTGGAGGTACACATATAAAATGTTGAATAACTCCGTTAGGGCTTGAGCACAAAATTTGTTTTATACGGCACAAATTAGCACAAAATGAGCACAAAATTATGGCTATGCTGCATTTTGATTTTGGTGATGGTGTACCTCCAACTTCACGGACCTAGATTCTGCCCTGCTTCATTGGAAATGAATTTTGATAACATTTTTAATTTTTTAAATTCAAAGCCGCCTTGGTGGTGGAGCAAAAACTATTTTCTTTGCAGGTAAAGTACCTTTTTTGTGTATCATAGAGCAAAATTTTATTAAGAAAAGCTGTTCAGAATTGAAAAACTGACAATAAAATGACAATCGGTATTGTTTGTAAACAAATGACTTTGTACCTAATGTTTGAAATGTTGTATGCATAGATTCCGATTTAATCGATGATAGTCGTCTTAATAAATAAAAATAACGGTTTCATGAAATTGTCTCGATTATTTTCAAATTTTGCACTGATTATTATTTTTTGATTCTGAACAGTTTTTCTTAATAAAAATTTTGCTCTATGATACATAAAAAAAATAGTTTTTGTTCCACGATCAAGGCGGCTTTGAATTAAAAAAATTAAAAATATGATGAAAATTCATTTCCAATGAAGCAGGGCAGAATCTGAAAAAATCGTTTTGAAATTCCAAAATTTTTGGTCATTTACACCTATAGTGAAGTCAATCCGTGGACACACTGTAGTATGACCGATCCCTCATTTTGCCTATCAAAAGCAGCGGTGCCAATTTTTTTGTTAAAAAACAATTTAACTACTTGCTAAATCCTCTCCACAATTTCAAAAATATTCTAACGAAATATTTATATTCGTATTAAGTATTAACAATAAAAGAGTAATTTTAAGAATGTAGTGATGATATAGTTCAATAGCGTCATCTAGTGGTCTTATGCAACAATATGAAAGCCAACCCTCGTAATATAACTTGTAGAGGCCAGCATCTTCAGTTCATAATCTAGGCTGACAAAGACATCGATAATGACTAACGTAACAAGCGACGGTGACGAATAGGAAGTGTTTTTGTAAATTACACAACATTCAAATTTTGAAATTTAAAAAATACACATACATTTAGATACTACGTTTTGAAAAAACGCTTAAGGCGTAATGAACCACAAAAAATTTGAATCTTACTACATTTATCATAATTTTTGATTTCCATATTTTATGGGATTTTTAGTTTTTATTTGTACTTAATTTACTATGGCTTCAAACTTCCCTTTGTATACGAAAAATAATACAATTTGAGATTTTTGAAACAGAGTAGTCGTTTTCAACCGTAGGCATACACACTACACAGTATTACTAAATTTTAGGTGACTTTTTGGTTTTATTACAACCGTATTAAGTGTACTAAACCTTCCTAGTACCCTTAATTAGAAAATGCACGAAAAATAGTTTCTTTTTGTTTGCGACAATAGCAAGTTAACAGCTGGAAGTGTAAATATTTCACTTTCACTGGTATTACCTACTGAACAATTTTTCTCCAAAAATTCAATTTTTATACACAATAGTAAGTATGACCACAACATTCCCTATGAAATGATTTTTAATCTCAGTAAAAAACGTGATATAAAGGAAATTATTGGAAGACTCCGTAGTAGTTAATTGCTCAATATTCTATAAATTGGCAGAAAAGATAAATCGACGGATTCATTCCAGGTAATTTCGAAAACAATCTAGATCGATTGGGAGATAAACACTGAAAGCATTTCCTTATATATTTTGAACTGCAAGAAACTTATTACTGAATGACAATTTTCGTCGTCAAAGTTTGAACAGAATTACATCTTGTGACTTAAATCCATTAACCATGCAATTATGTTAAATATAAATTAAAAAATCGAACAAAAAGATATTAGATATAAGTTTTATTTATTGGTTATGTGCAGATTATGTAACTGAATTTCTTTAGTTCTTCAAAAATTGTTCAATGATATTCAAAATAAGAGTGATAGAGTTATAAAAGTTGTAATAAATGAGGCACATATGAGGTGAATCAAAGATACAATTTTTTATTCGTTAATTTGCGGCACAACTTCAAAAATGATCGTCTCGATTAATCCTCAACATAATACAATAGTGAATGTTTTGCCTATCTCACAGGAGAAACAATTGTTGAAAAAGTTACGGGATGCATCTGCAAGGATTGAATCACTTGTACAGTGTACACGTTGTACTAAGGCACTGTCCTAATTTAATTTAAATCCTAAAAGTGTAAATGCAGTAAATATAGGATTAAGCACAAATTGTGCAAAAGGCACGTCTAGACTAATCGGATTTTCTCGAATATGTCACAAAAAGTTTCATCCCAGTAGAAAAATTTCATAAAACCACAGAATAAATACGAGGATTATAGTTTATAATCCTTGGGATAAATGCACAGGAAACAGCACATCCTGTTTTGTTTTAATTATTAAAACTTCACCAAAAATGAATTACAAACAATTATTTAAAAAAAAACAGGAATTGTATTCTATTAACCATGGACTAAAGGAGTAAAGCGGGTTATCACAAAGGTTTCCAACGAAACAAAACCACCAAATTCACCTATTTCTAATTCTTACAATGCACTGCGTCATTTTCTTATAGAAATTGGTATATAAATAAAGATTTTGGGCATCAAAGATTTCGAACATCCTTGAGAATCCATGACTAATGTAGTTAAACCATAGAGCTCATACTTGTCCATCGATGTAATTACGTTTGGCACTTTTTCAAAGGCAATAGACCAATTTCAAATGTACGCCGCATTCCATAGAGCCTGGCCTAAAACTGATCTCTGCGATATCCCTCCATTGAATACGAATTTGTAAAGACGAGAGTGCCCCTTCCACTTAGGCAACTATTTATTACCCTGACTAAATAGTCTACAGTTCCCTCTCTAATTAGGACATCTGTGATGAAACGTTCAAAAAGCTTCCCTAAATAACTGAGGAAGTCAATTGGCCTATATGTTCCTGGGGACTTCTTAGGTACCATGACCACTCCCGCCCTTCTCCATACGCTCGTACTTAATCACCTTTCGAAACCAGTCTTGGTTCGTATTCACCATGACTTTAATTAATTCTGGAACCGGTCAAGGCCTGGTGCCTTCCTATTAGACATTTGCAGCGATCATTTTTGCCGATTCGATTTGAACACCAGTAGGCTCTACTTCCGTGGTACTGTTGCTCCTCTCCTTCCTTGTAGAGAAAACAGTTTGCTAATTACTCTAATTATTTCTTCGTTTTCAGAATCCACCATACCTTTCTTCCTATCTCACCCCTTACTATTTCATACGCTCTGTCCAGGGGTCTTCGTCGAGTTCATCCCATAGCTGTTTCCACGCCCTCCTCTTCTTTTTTCTGCCATATTTTGAAATATCAAATATCAAGTATCAACTCAAAATATGATAGGGAGTTACTGGGTACAACCAAAGGCATACGTGTAGAAAGTTTGACCCCGATCCAAGACGTAGATAGGCGTCTATATGTCAAGTATGTAGGTAGATTCTATCAAAGAAGTTAAAAACAGCATTAAACTTTTCCTTGTGTATTGAATTTAGTATAACCCCAAGTTCGGCACAAGGGCGTGTATAAAGACTAGCAGTCGATAAATGGTTGGTACGTAATAATATCATGGAGATCTATTCGCTGTGCAGAATGAATCAACCCATTATGGCTCCTTGTGGCAGAAACACAAACAAATGGTTCAATAATATGCCGTTCAAAAATTACTAGATGGGAAAAGGAGACGTAAGTGAGTAGGCTTAATGTGAAGAAGAAGAAAAACAATGCAAACCTCTCAAATCTAGTTCACGCAATTACAGAACTGGCAAAAGGACGTGTCGTGGAGCAAAATACTGTCAAACTATAAAATACAAGGTATAAAATTTACTAAAACGTTGGGTGGACGTTTTAACCTCAAGAAAAATTTTAAGCATTTTACATGCTGGAATAGCATAGAATAGGCTGTGTAAATTTGCGTTTATCAAAGACAAATAGCACCTGAATGCCAAAAAGCATACGTAAATTGAAAAGTATTAAACCTCGTATACCACCCCACTAACAACCTTCAGTTAATCTTATTGATTCCTCCAGTTACGTTTAACGCTCTAAAAATTATTTTTGCGAAATGCCAGGCGGCGTAAATCTACTGGGACATTCGCATTACAAAACAATTCAAATATAATGGAGAAACATAGAACAATGTAATTTAATCGGATTAGCCTCTTCCGTATCTTACAAAAAATAAATGATAAATAGTATACTTTTATTAGCTAAATATGACAGGTCATTCTAAAAATAAGATGAATATCTTCTTAACTTTAAATTAAACTTTTTGAACCATCGCTAAATTATTATTATTATTATTTGAAGAAAAAAGAACGATATTGCGAATCTGTTCGGAATATCTAGTCAAATAATAATTATTTCGTTTTATGTCAAGGAAACATTCGTTATTAAATAAATTATACGACAAGTGTCAAGAGACTTCAACTCCATTTCTGTAATAAAGCTTTCGAGCTTCTCTAGTAAGATTCGTTCTCTTTATAGGTACTACGTTTGCGATCGCTCCGCTTGGTCTTTAAATATCTGTTCATCTAATTTTTCATTTTATACATGATTGTTAAGAAATTTCACTCATTTATTGTTTATGCTTATCGTCGAAGTAAAGTAACCTCAAGGGGACGTGCTGCAAGTAAATTGACAAAACGTAAGCAAGAATTGTAATTCCCTTAGTGGGACATAAATCCTTACTTTAAAGTAAGCTGACCTACTTCTGATTGCTATAATTAAACACGTTCGTTTCAACGTTTCCACTATTCCTGTCGATTCAATTAACAAGTTGATGAAATCGTCCCAATAATTTTACAGGAATGGTAAATGTGGTTCCGCTCAAGCAATATGGAACCTTCTGAAAGACTACGGTAGGGCGCACTTCAAGAAGATAAAGATAATACATTATAGATTAATAGTGAACGTGGTTGAATAAATAGTACACGGAGAAGATAATTATAAAGGATTTTATAGAAATGAAGAAAGAGATTAAACAGGGACGAACGAAATATATTCAGGAAATTAATGGAGTACAAGAATAAAATGTAAATATGAAAAGGACGATATCACGATTGAATAAAAATGTTGAAGAACTGGAGAACCCCAAAACATTCCCCAACACCCCAAACAAACATACATGAAAGTAGAAATAATAGAATTTATAAAAAATAAAAAAATAGAAAAATTAATAGAAAACAAATGTCTAATAGAGTTGGATTCCTTCTAAAATAAAACCAAGCTATTAGAAGAGAAACAAATCAGCGAAAAAAAAGAAACAAGACAAGAGGGCACAAAATACAAAAAAATACAGATAAAAAATTAAATACCGTAAAGTCTTGGTAGAAAATAAGGAATGGGTATAGAAAAAAAAAGATTAGAGCGGAAGAACGAAAATGTAGCGCAAATAAGAAACTGACAATGCTAGACACAAATGATATGATGCCAAGTAAGAGCACAAGTAATATAGATGACGAAAAACCAAAAAGAACAGTAGATATAAGAAATACGAAAAGCAAATAGAACAGAGCCAAGGAAACAGGAATATGAGCACGTGGGGTGTTAGTGGAGTTAAGGCTGTGGGGTACCGTACTTAAATCTCCAACAATTCTTATTCGTAAATAGGCCACCCAAATTGCATTATTTGTCTATTTAGTTTATTTTTTAAGTCCATCACATGAAAGTTTACGTAGCTAAAAAATTATCTGAGGATAATGTGCCTTTGGCAGATTACTATTGTTTATTTTAACAGAAGATATCATGTTACTTAGGAATTGTTTTTATTGAAGCTGTACTACCTTTTTATTGTAAGTTAATAAATTAATGCCGTTTATATAAACTTGTAGGGTTTATAATTAATGTTGTAAAGTTAATAAATTAATTAGAGGCTCGAAAAGGGGTGATGATTTTTTTCTAAATTATATTTAAAAATTGAAAAAGGTTATGAGTTTTTAAATATACTTAATTTAGAAGCCGTTTATATGTTATAAAACTACAATGAAAGTATTACAAAATAAAACTAAAAATATGCTAACCTAAGTGTTCTAGTACAAACAAAAAATGCACCGGTGAATTCGGTACAGGAACGTCAGGAACGCACTAAACGAACCACTTTCTTTATAAAAGCACAGAGTACCCTCTGTGATAAAAGTAAAGCACACGCATGTCGTATAGTCCGGTCAAATTAGACAGAAAAATAAGAGTGAAGGTACATAAATTCACATCAAGCTGGAAGTGAGTAAAATTGTTCCAAACATAATTAAAAATAACATTTCAAAATTCCCCATCGTACCGGTACGTGGAAAAAAATTTACTCGAAGTCAAAGGTCAAAAAAATGGGTTTTTCGCGATTTTCATTAAAACGGCAAGTTTTATCGTAAAATTACCTCAGACAAAAATTGTAGATCATAAAATTATCTTAAAAAAGGTATCAATAATTTTTCCCTAAGAGCCACCCTTCCTGAGAAACAACGATTCAAAAAGTTGTAAGTGTCTGTTGTGATAGAAAAATATTTTTTTTTAAATCGGCCAGAAAGTAGTACTTTCCGGATTATTTTTAGGCCAGAAAATGTCATTTTGTCGGATCGAGCCGGAAAGTTTTTACTTTACCGGACTCATTTTTACTTTCCGGCCTAGAATGGTCAATTGTTCTGCCCGTTTCTGGCCGATTTAAAAAAAAAAATTGTACTACGTAATACGTCCCAAAAGTGCTTTTACTGGACTCGCAGGCTTGCAGGACTGGCCTGCGGCTCGTCCTGTAATTTGCCTACTTGTCCAGTAAAAGATCACTTTCGGGACTATCCTAAAAATATCGTCCGTCATTATGAAACAATAAGCACGCGTAATTATAACTGAACAGTAAGTAAATAAAATAAATTACACGATAAATATGAAATTTATTGATATACATATGTATGAGAACGAGAACACATTATTTACATTTTGGCGCCTTTTCCAAAGTAAGTCGATGTTTTTATACTTCATCTTACTACCAAATTTCATAATTATGGCTCGTCCTACTCGCAGCTACGCGAAAAACCATTTTTTTTACCTTTGACCTCGAGTAAATTTTTTTCCAAGTACCGGAACGAGAACAAGAACTCGAGCCTTTTCTAATTTCTTTTTGATATTTCATTTTTCCCATAGTGCATACCATGTCGTGGCGCCCTAAACGTTTACATTCTTCTATAAAATACGCGATGTTCACTATACGGTCTACAAATAATATTTCATTTAAATCTAAATTTATGTCTGCTTCCGTTTCCAGAGGGGGCAAGGTTTCCTGCGGTAAACTAAAGACAAGATACGAGAAATGAATATAAATTATATAAATCAATGATTACAGAGTTATTTACATTTTTCTAATTGAATTTATAATCACATACTTTACAAAACATGGTTGGCTTTGAAAATTTTCAAAAAATGTTTATTCAATTGTTTCTTATGATGACAGTTGTCAGTTAGCTATCAGTTTGAAAGTTTACGCTACATTTACGTTTGTTATCAGTGTTATCTGTTTGAATTTTGATTTTTCCGCTTAATATTTATTTTTAATTGGGAAATATGGAATACACAAATGCCGATATTCTAAATTTGTTTTACATTCATGGCGAGTCTGCTCGTATTACTTTTCGGACCTGCAGAACCTTCAACTATTGAATAAAGAATCACTCAACATTTTAACGAAAGATATCCGCATTTACCTACAATGACAGAACGAAAAATCAGGATGATTGAAAAGAATTTTCTAAATTTGGGTGAAGTACGTGGCGAAGCCAATGGACTCCAATGACGCTGCAGAAACCAATGTATTGGAATATTTTAATATTTTCCCTGAAAGTTCTGTTCGTTCGGCGGAAAGAGACCTTGGATAGTCAAGAAGCTCCATAGATAGAATTTTAAATAATCATAAAAGCATAAGAAACATTTGAATAAAAATTTTTTTAAAATTTTCACAACCATGTTTTGTAAAGTACGTAATTATAAATTTAATTAGAAAATAGTTATTTACGATACAAGTGTCGTAACGTATCATTTTACGATACGAGACGGCGGTTTAGTAAACGAGGCCGCAGGCCGAGTTTAATAAGCCGTCGAGTATCGTAAAATGATGTTACGATACGAATATCGTACAACGTTTTATCTACTATTCATAAAATATTGTCAATCGAAAGAAATTTGTAAAAAATTAGAAATAATTTAGTAGGCATATCTGTCATCTGTCACCTTAATAAATGAGTGCGGTAAAATAGTTCATTACGATACTCATTTGAGTGTCGTAATGTTGAACTTTATATATGAATAGTAGATAAAAGTAAATAACTCTGTAATTATTGATTTTAGGTATAGGAACATGGTATATCAATTTAAAGGAAATTTATTTCTGCATCGAATGGGCCGATAATTAAATAGGCATTCCATTTAAAAAAAGAGACTTTTTAAAGTGTTTCTTAAGTCTGGAAATAACGTCAAACGTGGGCAGTTTTATATTATCCATTACAGACAATTGTGTCTCAATCTTTTGACATTGAGAACCTACAATCCCATTTCCCTAACTTTTACCACTTTCGACTTTCAATTTTATTTCCTAAACAAGATTTTGACATTTTTCAGTGAAAAATTTTTTTTTCTCAACAATCGAAATTGACACGCCGATTATTTTAAGTATACTTGCTAAACATTTTATGACATCAGAATGTGAAAAAGATTGCCTGGTTTGTATTTAAAATAAAGAAGTTGATGCCCACTTCCGGCATTTCCGGAAGTGCTGGCATTTGGAAAATATTTTTATTTAATAGATTAAACACTCCATGTCGCATGTGCAAAATTTCAAATTTCTAGCTTTTACAGTTCTTGATATACTTCTAACCGACGGTCACAGTGAGAGTGTGAGACACCCTGTATAGATACATAAGTAGGTAAGGGGGGTTAGTAATCATCGTATTATTTATTTTACTAACTGTTTGCATCATATATAGGTAATATTATAATAACCTGAAATACATTTTCGAACCGACTTATTGATATTGTTATTTATGTGTATGTCATAATTCCTAAACTTGTAAGATCGCAATAGGTATGAGGAAGAGAAAGAATAATTTTGGATTATTATTATAGTTTTCATTACATGTTAACGAATGTTTAAAATATATCAATAAGAATCCTTTTAATTTGATTTGTAAATATGTAATGGATACCGTAGAATTACCAGTCTTAAACTTAATTTTAATTTTGATTTTACATTCTGCAAGTGAGATAGTCACTAACGCATATTATATGCATGACAAGTGTAAAGTACTTTGTTGTGTTGAACACAATAAAGTTATCTTATCTTATCTTATCTAATATAAAGGATTATTGTTCGACTCGCTAAACGTCAGAGCCTGGAATTTCTTAAGCTTTCGTCTTCTTTTTTCGTTTGTTGTTTCTTTCTAAATTTTAATGCATTGATTTACAGATTAACATTTTAGACATTTTTAAGGACAGTTTTGATCACTGCAACTTTTTCAACGTACCATCGTATTCGTAATTGCACATTGCAGGGTATGACAAAATTTGAAGTATTTTGATACACAGGGAAAAAAGTTATAGTAACATTTCTATATTAATTACAGATTTTAAAAATGGAATTCAACAAAAACCATACTTAATTACCACCAATCATTTTGAAAATTTGTCATACCCTAGCATACATATATGTGTACCTACATTCAAAAATTCAGCGTTCTACTCCCATAATTGTGGCTAAAAATATCTGAAAACGTAACTCCGCATCGGTTGATCGGATCACTTTTTTTTAGCATTCATAACAAAGTAGTATAATTAATCTACTTAATTAGTAGTCGAGAAACTCTCCAAATAGTATACATAAGGAGAAAATGCGTTTTTAAGGTAATATAAAACAGGGTACCCTACAGCCTTAACGGAAAGTAACATAACATTTATTGTCTCTAGAAGATCATATAAAATGATATTAGACAAGTCTAAATACAAGGAAGAAAAAAGAAAGGAAAAGAGCTTAACTCCCTAAAAATTCATCCACAGAATAAAAAGCACGGATTAGCAAATATTTCAAGTTCATGCTTAAACTGGCATGTTTTGCATCAACTTTAAGTGTACATACATCTAAGTTGTTATAGAAAACTGCCCCAATACAATGAGGGTTCGATTTATAAATAAGTCCGTGTTTTAGGAATTGCATATTTTGACCATACCGTGTATCATATTCGGGAAAATAATTTTTGAACCTAAAACTGGATATGTTAGATTTTTTACAAAGCAACATTTTGTGTACAGGGTGGGCCATCCAAAAAAGAGTCCAGGAAGGTTTACGGCTTTGTATGTGAAAATTTAAAAAATCCTCGCACCCGTATGACTTTATTTTAAGGGGGACTTATTTACGCATCAATTCCATCTCTGTAACTTCAACTCCTTAGCGGGGGCGGCATCCACCTTTATTTTTTCACATGGGAAGGGGTATGTTGTGATACATCTCTTGAAAGGGTATTAAATTTTTTTTATCTTCAGCAAAATAGGTGATGTCGAATGAACCACGAGATCATCCGATTTATCTCCTCTTGATTTCTTTTTGTGGGGATACCTGCTATTTATGCTACCTTGCCTGAGTCCTTATAAGATTTATTGAACTCAAACACTAATGAAGGCCAACAAATAACACCCAATATTCTTCACAAAGTTCGGGAACATTTTCCACAGTTGCTGTGCTATTGTATGGAGGTGAACGGCGGACATTTTCAACACTTAAGATAACACGTAAGTACTAATCAATAATATTAAATTAAATTTCTCGAGAACCCGCAACACAAACTTAAAAAACGAAGCACCATTTTAAAGAAAATTTTATGCTCTTTCAAAAGATGCATCACAACATACCTACCCCTTCCCATTTGAAAAAAAAGGGTGGATGCCGCTCTGCTATGGGGTTGAAGTTACAGTGATGTAATTAATGTCTAAATATGTCGCCCTGAAAATAAATGTATAAGGGTCCGAGGATTTTTTTTATTTTCACATAGGTACAAAGCCGTAAACTTTGCTAGACTATTTCGATGGGCCACTATACATATAAACATGGTATACATTTATTAAGTACCTATATAAGTTGATTTACAAGACTGTCGAAAGTTTAATTTGAAAATTGCACGTATCGCCCTCATTTGTATTATAAAAACACGATTCGCAGTTACGGAATTTCCCCAAAAACCCCAAAACCTTAGATGAATTTCAAATTTGAGTAATAATAAATTTTAGTTGCACTTAAATCTACTATTCTCCAAAATTCACAATTTCCAAAATAATTATTTTTTGAAAAATCTCTCGCACACATTTTAGCATAAAAATGTTTACTAAAAACTCAAGATGGCGGCCACGCGCCATTTTATTTAAAAAAAATTAACTGGAAAAGGGGGTCATGTGGTACATCGTTGGAAAGCTCTTAACAATGGAAATTGAAATCCCAAATTTGAAAACAATCGATTAAGGTTTAACAAAATGGTGACCAACTATAATGAGAATTTGAATTCTCTCTTTTTCACTTAAATAAACTATTCTTACGATGCACTTTCAACTGTTGTTGTCTTAATCGCGAAATGTAAAATGAATGATTCTGTGTGCTTAGGTTATTTAAATGTTTCAAAAAAACAGGTCAGGGCAGGTCTGTAGGTAAATAAAACCAGAACCTTATTCCCTTGACCTAAGTTTCTATATTATAGTTGACGAAACTGAGAACAGCTGTTTGAGGTGAAGTTTTTTCCTCTAAAACCATGTTGACTGGCAGATAAACTGTAAATAAAATTTTTGAAAATTCAGATAATAGTGATACATCGGTCGGTAGTTTTCAGTTTGCTTGGAGTTTTCTTTGTAAGTAAACCGGGTAGTTTTCAGTGAAATTGGAAAAGAATTTGTTTCAAAAGAAAAATTAATAATATGACATGAAGGACCGGCCATGAACTGGGCGTATAATTTAAAAATTTTGGTTGAAAAATGAAAAATTATTTCGAACTATAATTTACATGTGTTTCCTTATACTGATGTAGTTTCAAGAACTACCACCGATCGAAGCGCCCAATTAAAATTATCAACTTACATTTAATTCAGAATCAATATAATTGTTGATCATTTTAATTCTTTATTTGAAATTAAAGAACAATAGTATTATTATAACAAATATTTTAATTCATGTAATTCTTTAATTCGACATATATTTTAATTCTTTAATTTAAATTACGTAGTTGTTATTTTTTGTTTGTTAAATAAAAAATTTATATGTTTGCTCATATATTTTGCTTCTCAATTTAAATGAAATGTTTTAAAATGACTGTTACAAATTTTTGGGTGAAATATATTA
Source organism: Pyrocoelia pectoralis (assembly GCA_036250285.1). NCBI lineage: Eukaryota > Metazoa > Arthropoda > Insecta > Coleoptera > Lampyridae > Pyrocoelia > Pyrocoelia pectoralis. The sequence continues at coordinate 765,747 of CM070074.1, read as the reverse complement.
AATCAAAAAACATATTTTTATCTAACAATTTAATTCAAGTTTGTTTAAATGCGACGAAATTAAGTTTAGTAATAAAATGTAATACCGCGTTTCATATAAACCTTAGAGAGGTGACCGAAGAATGAATGCTTACAGAATCTAATGAAAACAAGACACTTTTTCTGCCCAAGGTATAGAACGCTATTTTTCACAACAGTGCTAAATGAGAGGATGAGTTTCAGTAATTATAGGCATGTTGTTTCTTGTAACGGTTTTTACAATTCTCATATGAAAGTTTGCTCAATTTAGTTACTGTATTTTAACATAATTGTGCTTTGGATACTTCTACCGGTTCGGCATTTATTCTTTGTAGCAGGTTTCTTGAATTGAACACTTGAAATTTTCTTCAAAGGATTTGAATAAATTATTTTTCACTTCGTTTAAATAATGATCACTCAAGCATTGTACGAGGGCGGCCTGAACTAACACAGAAATGGTGCATGCGTCTCATTTATCAGACTGGATTGGATACACAAGTTGATTAAAAATGCGTGAAATAGCAGGCACTATAGGTATATCTAAAGAACGTGTTGGTTATATCTTACATGAACACATGGATATGAGAAATCCGTCAGAAAGATGAGTGTCGCGTCGCCTAACTGTGGACCAGAGCACTGTTTAATCCCTCCGAACTTTTCCTTCGGTTTATTATCGTTGACGAAACGGGGATACACCACTACACACCGTTAGCAAAGATTTAATCCAAACAATGAGTGGAGGCCGATATAGGTACACCGAAGAAAGCAAAGTCGTTCCATCAGCTAACAATGTTATGGTCACCGTGTTTTAGGATACCCATGGTGTCATCTGTAGATATAAATTATCGGGAAAAAGGGCATCACATTACGCATTTTACAGACTCTCTGGAACCAATGTTACAAAATTCACATTTTTTTGGACAATTTTCAACTAAACTTTCTGTATCGCCATCACCAGTCGGCGCCATATTTGCGTAATCTTACGATCTTGAGGTTATACTAAATGAAGATCAATTACAAACCCTGCATTGTTAAGCAAACTCATTGAATCGATAATTTTGTCCTCACCTAACAAAAATTAACTGAAACTGTATTCGAAAGTACATCGTTATAATGGAAAAAAGAGGCCGTGTAACTCTACTGATTGTAAATAAAAAATGTCTGTAAGGCGTCGGTTTTGTCTCCGTTGCTTTGTACCGAAATTGTTAGTTGACACATTATTTAAGTGATAAACTCAGTCGTCTTACAAAATGCCGCGGTAAAAGCGTTAGAAGCTGACAAACACTTTATGTAGATACCTTCACGCTGTACTCATATTTACACTGGGTTCGCTCTAGAATTCTGCTGCACTTGCTTTCAATGAAATACCTGGAAGTTCAAGTGCAGATTCAAAGCATTTTAATTACAAATTTTACTATAACTATTCTGTTACAAAAGTAATTTCAGTAAACTATTCAAGTAACTTCGTAAAGCAGTCATTTTCATTTTGTTGTTGTCTATCATCGTTTTTTTGCTGTAAATATTATAAAATTGTTAGAAATAAGGGTTGGGATTTATAAAAGTCATTGAGTGATTCTTGCAGTCTACGAAACTATTGTACTATCCTTATATTAAAAGGAGAAGAGTCGGTTGAGCTACAAATATGCATTGCATAATGGATAACCCATTAAAATGATAGCATGAAAAGGATTGGCTTCATAAAGCTATATTTTTTATAGAAATGCTAAGAAAGTTCCGTCCAACACAGAAAGCAACATTTAAAGCAAAGAGTCCTTAATACAGTCATTTCTTATATTATAGTCATCATTTCTGAATGCGATTTAATTAAATTTTTGCACAAGTATTTATTAGGAACCATTAGCTTAACTAGCTGTACTTCAGTTCAGAAAATGGCTCTATTGGCACATTTTAGTAATTGCGTGGATAAGAAATTTACAACAATATAGCAATTTATGTGCTTGAAATGTGTAGAAACTTCTGAATGTTCCCTACCGTTAAATATGAAACTTATGAGTTTTCAATTGTATGTTGCTGTTGCATAACAAATATATTCCAAATGTTCTGAAATACTTTGCTGCATTTGGTACAGGTAGGTAATTCATTACTGAACCACTTACTTATTTCGCAACAGTTAATACTGTTATCTAATCACATTAACAAAGATTGAAATGATTTTTCAACTTAAACATAACTACCATAAATCACATAAAATTCATACGTCGAATATTATTATTATACTTGTATAAGAGATATACCTATACGTGTGTTCACAATAATAATATTATACAAATACGTCATTATTATTATATTATTGGTTTTTACGTTTCACATGTTCAAGAATATATTACAAAACAAACCCTTGGGGAGGGAGTTGTGCTTTCCTTGAAAAATGTTTTATATTTTTTATTATAAGTTCCAAATGAGAACGCAAAGTTTCATAATTATTTTGTAAGATTTCGAAACGTATTTTCTTGGAATAATATAGATTGATGAAGTGACAACAAAACAAGTAATTAAAAAAAAATTTTAATTCAATTCCTACTTAGATCAACATTTTTTTGAAGAAATTGTATTAACATCGAGTGTCGTCTACAAAAAGTGTAAAAAATATATTTGAACTTGAGTGGATGAATAACAAGAATTTTATTAACGATTGAAAATTTGAACACGATAAATATACATAGGGAGAGTGTGAACTAATAGTAGTAATTAAAAAATGACCAAAAAGAAAAGCAGTCATTAAAGTAAACATGTAAGCAAGAGAAATATAAAAATAATCATATTCATCCCCATATTCTGCATCGTTTAATTTAAGACAGTGAAGCCTTTAAAGGCTATGCCACATTTTCCCCCTTTTGATATTGGTTAACCCATTACCTCTGTTATAAGTTTTTGAAACAGAATGAGGTAAAAGATTTGGAATTTGATCTGAACAGTGCCTTTGTTGAACGCTGGAGTGAATTTATGTGAGCTTAAACGTGTTCAGTGTGTTAGAAACCCTCAAGTCTCATTTGTAGACCCTTAGTTAAGAAGGCTGCGCCCTCTTAGCTTACTAGATCAATTACTAAACCATCAGGTGAAGATCAGCATAGAAGTATCGTACGTTCAATATGTCTAGTTATTTACTTAAAATTTGTTTAAATTTTAGCAAATAAATAAAATAAAAATGAGTTTTCTGTTAAATATTGAGTTTTTACATGGGTTTTAATTGTTTATAGAACTATTATTATGGCCTACTGCTTCTCCGGCCTTTGTCTGGTGTAGAATGTTTATATGTCTCTGTTGAATGGTAGAGTTAAAGCCATTTTTAGGTAAAGTCACACACAAGTATTGACAAAAGCACGATCACGTAAGAAGAATCTACTGGGAAAGGAGTGCGTGCACTAAAGTCTTAGCGAACAATAGTGTAACGCAACAGTAGTGATGGACAAGGAAGACTACAGATCCTACACACAGACTACTACTTAGCGAAAACTACTATGACGAAAATCAAAGCAAATAAGGTTAATGAAGATACGCAACTTCAATTCTTACCACGAGAAAAGTGTTCAAAATGTACAAAACGAAATCGTATACAAGGACCACCTACTACTGAGTTTCGACGTAGTATATCTTTATTCACAAACATACCGATCCACTAATCGCTGAAGATACAGCCCTACGGCATCATGTGGCCACACGGAAGAAAGCATCTCAACAGCTTCCCGGAACATCTTAATAAGACCCACGACAAAATCAAATTCATCATGGAAGTAGAAGAAGACAAGGTACCATTTCTGGACATACAAGAAGGAAAATGGGCATCTTGGACACACGTTATACTGGAAAGCCAACACACACCCCAACCGATACCTGAACGCTAAGTCCCATCACCGGCTACAGTCCGTTGTAAAAACACTAGTTACAACATGAAACTTGCTGATCCGACCAACAAAAAGGAACACGACAGCACTCATTGAAAATGCATTCACACCATTTAGTCGAGGAAATAAAGCACTAAAATAAGCCAAACCTACCAAATTTTTGTAGTAAGACGGATTGAGATGGGGTTTTTTGCATTCGCTTCCTAAATTTAATAGGAAACTTTGTACCTACTTTTCATCATGTTTTTTTTCGAAATTGCATTTGTGCAGTCGAAAATGCATCTTGAAAAATGCATTTTCTTAGAAAAAATTCATAACTTCGTTATAAGCTTCTAGAATCGACTCAATTCGGGTACAAGGGGATTTTCGAGGTCGCTGATCCCGAATATGACCTCCAAATTGCCTCACCGCCCACCTGGAGCTCAGGATGGGTGAGCAACGTCATCTCCGAAGCTTTTTCTGAAATTCACTCTCAAACGATTCTAGACATTTCATACGAAGTTTGTTTGAGTTTCTGATTCCAAATCAGGCATCGACAACCGTCCCCCGCGTACCTGTTGCCCCACATCCGGGCATCAACGTCATCCTCTGAAGTTTCACTGAAGTTTCAAGACTTCAAGACAAGGGAACCGAAAATTGTTTCCGGGGTTTTTTGGGTAGCTTAGGTTGAATGTGGCACCAGATACTTGCTAACGGACACCTGGTGCATCACACCGCGGCGACATCAACGTCTTCCTCTGGAGTTTCACTAAAATTTCAACCCTAGTGAACCGAAAATAATTTGTAATTGCTAGGACGTGGTTCTTCCAGGACCTCTATTCGGACCTGACCAGCCGTGCATGGTACATAGCCCGCCTGCAGAGGCAGATTCCGAAGTTCTCCACGAGATTATGAAACTACTCTAACTACCAACCTTATATTAGGAGTTTTACATACAAATTTAATCTGTAATAAAAGGAACAAATTAAATTAAATTAAATTAAAACTAAATATTTTATAATATTAACTTCATACATTTGGATGATAATGTTATTAAACAAAACTTACATTTTTTTTATATATATCTAAATTTTATTTCACAAAATGAAAATGTCCACATCTATTCAAATGTTCCATTATAAGTTTTACCTCATGATTTCCTGAGATGATGAAACAAGCTTTAGAATGAAAGCGTTTGAGCGAAAATTTCAAGTGAAACTCCAGAGGATGACGTTGATGCCGCCGCGGTGTGGTGCACCAGGTATGCGTTAGAATGTATCCGGGACCAGATTCGATCTGAGCGACCCAAAAAAACCCGGAAACAATTTTCGGTTCCCTATAAGCTTGAAACTTCAGGGAAACTCAAGAGGATGACGTTGATGCTCGGATGCGGGGCACCAGGTACGCGGGAGACGGTTTCCAATGCCTGATTTGGAATCAGCAACCCTAAAAACCCTCGGATGAGATGTCTAGAATCATTTGAGCGTGAATTTCGGAAAAGCCTTCAGAGATGACGTTGCTCCGCCATCATGAGCTCCAGGTGGGCGCTCAGGCAATTTGGAGGTCATATTCGGGATTAGCGACCTCGAAAACCCCCTTGTACCCGAATTGAGTCCATTCTAGAAGTTTATAACGAAGTTATGAATTTTTTCTAGGAAAATGCATTTTTCAGGATGCATTTTCGACTGCACAAATGCAATTTCGAAAAAAAACATGATGAAAAGTAGGTACAAAGTTTCCTATTAAATTTAGGAAGCGAATGCAAAAAAACCCATCTCAATCCGTCTTACTACAAAAATTTGGTAGGTTCAGTGCTTTATTTCCTCGACTAATTCACAAGGAGAAACACCTTAAGATCAACTAAACCTAAGCGAAAAGAAGACGGAACGCCCGCAGCTAAAATAATACGTCCCTACGTGAAAGGAACCACCTTGCAGAAGGCGCGAAAAAGTGTACATTGTGTAAATTATATTTTAATTAATTAATTTTAATCGTATGCCAATTTTCTCCTCGAGAAAAATAGCCCCACATTGCAATAAATCCTTTATGTTCTTTGTCATTGATTTGTTTGCTGAAAAATTATGGTTTATTAATAAAAATAGGTGTTCGTTAAGCTTTACATAATTATTGCTTAATTACTGAGTTAAGAAAACAAATTTAAATTATAATGCTAACGAAAATGAAACTACTTTTGAATTCAATTCATCACAATTAGTTTACTTTCAGGCACGTTTGTATTACTAAGCGAGAAGCAAACGATCAGTCATCTAGACGCCCACTACACCTTATTGTATTTTTGTATCGTGGCTTCTATTTTAATCCAAGTGGAACAATCTGATTGTTACCATCACGGTACTGCCTATTTTAGCCACAATGATTAATTTAAAGGACTTTCCAATTAGGCAAAACAAGTACCTATGTATTAAAAGATCTTCCATAGTTATTTATATAAATGGCAGTGGATTTAGTGAGTTATTGTTCAATTTACACTAATTGTCAGTTTTAGACGATATTTTTATCATTATAAACATTTATGACACATGATAGACACTTAGTCTGATAGAAATAAGTTGTAAAAAACAAACTTACAGTAATACAAACTCTTCAGTATGACTCACCTGCAACAAAAAGAACAAAAGTAAATACAAAATTTTATAAACGGACATTCTTTGCAATTACTTGACTAATTAAATCATATTATAGCACACGTTATACGTCAACGATAGGTAATTAATTCTGTGTTTTATATTGACTGAGTTCGTTTCATTGTCGGGATTCAATTGATGATCTGTGTTAGGTACTCTACCTGATTGAATTCCATTGTTTTCCATCTTGCGTTTATTATAAACACTAGCGAGATTTTATTTACGCGCACACGCGGCACTGAATCAAACTTTAAGACTGAAGGCACCAAAATCGTTTTCGTTTAGAACAAATCGAACACGTTTCTTATCAAAATACGGCGACCTAAGTTTTTGCACAGACAACATATAGGTACTAGTTTTTGATAACTAGTCGATTTTAGTGTATTACGCTACTAATAAAATAAGATGTCTTAATTAGAAAACAGAATACAAACACACAAACCTTGAGTGATTGGAATACATTTAAGTTACAAAAACTCCATTGATTATATTTTTCTTGAAATTTGAGACAATTTATTTTCTTATGCAATTTTCATAAAATAAAGGGCAATGGACATCCCTAAAGTTAAACCTCCCCACATAAACCGTTGTAGATCTCCCCATTTTCCTATAGTTCTGATTAATACAGATCCATATTTTACGAGTATTACCAACCCAACTTTTTGCAGACGTGTGACATTTAGTTTTAATCTTATGATATACGCGGGTAACCTAGAAAACATGTTTTTTTTTCGAAACAATGAAACTAGCCTTTTTGAAAATAATAGAAATTAATCAGAATCTGAAGCTAAACGTTTAATATAACATAAAAATTTGAAGATTTTTGCTAAAATACGTTATGTAAATGAATCGGTAACTGCTAGTGGAAAAACTTAGTAACCCCGTTCAGTGTTAATAAATTTGTTTGTCTGCACTTACTATTGCAGTACAAATGCAAAGCTTGTATCTCAGTAATTAGCAATCATAATTTAATGAAATAAAGTGCACTTAAAATTTTCTGTATCAATGTATGTACAAAAAAGCGCTAATTATGACTCAAATAGTACAAGCGCTTGACTTTAAAAATTAATTATGGCTATATATTAATAATATTGACGGTAACATAAAAAGTTAAACCAATTATGTTGTGGTTTAACACGATTAAAAAAAAATGTCATTATACTATACACGATTCTACCATTTTGGTTTTTAGACATGTTGAACATATATAAATGACTAATATACTGTCCAAAAATGAAAGAAGTTACACCCCCCCCCCCCCCAGTTTTTTATTATGACCACTTTAACTCAGGGGCTTTGCATTTACTCCTACAGTAGTAAGTAGCAGAGGAAATTTTAATAATATGTTAATTGTAAATAAATACAATCTCAGGGCGAAGTTCGGATGAATACCATATGGTACCCCCTGTTCTTCCACTTAAACCCTGATGGCAATTGCCTTTTGGCGAAAAATGGATGTTACCAAAATTAATACTCAAAAAAATTACTGCTTATGCACCTGCAACCCTAATTGTCAAACTGCAAATTATGAAAGTTTTACACCCATTTTAAAACCAAAAGGCATCTTCTTTTTTATATCTAGCGGCAGGATTTTATACGTTATCTATAAAAATGATCTTTCGAACAAGGATAATGTGTGCTTAGGGGAGGGTCGGGCTTAATTGTCCTTTGTTTCGTAAACTTAAATCAAAGATAGTAACTTATCTGTGCTTAAATTATGGAAATAAGTGCGGAATGACAGCTTGTTACAATTGTTATAAAGTCATGGCGGAGTCTTATTTCGTATAAGACTCCGTCATTCCAGATGCAACCAGATCTGTTCCTGAGCAAGGAATAAATCAGTCGCGACTGTATGCCTATTTTCATACAGAGTATTCTCTAACTCTAATGTTATTGTAGGTAGGATAAGTAATTAAAGGGTTCTTCAGAGATGTTATAACTTCTTAAACAGGGTTAATCAATCTTGCACCTTGAAGGGTTGCATGTGTTTAACAAACAGAGCAGATGAGTTGACCATTGTTACAATTTTCTAATTTATTAACCTAGATGAGCGTTCAGACTGCATTTTAGGAACAAAGCATAAGAACTTGGTCAATATGCCGAAAACTGTAAACATATTCTTATGTTCAAATATTGGGACAACTGGAAGTGATTCTTGGGGAGAACTGAACGAATCTTCTACATCGACAGTCTGAGTAAACTTAGTGTGACTCTCGGATATTATCGTACTTTAGCTTATGGATGGTTTCACAGTGATGGGGGTCTTGTATTCTTAATCAAGTGAACTCTAGCCGCCTTAGAATTGTACGCTTTCAAGAACATAAATGAGAATGGGGCGAAAGTAATAAACAGCACTTCCCAAAGCTTCAGAGATGCTTTTCCACATCACAAAATTATACTTCAGGCTGTGTTTCAAGAAAAGGGAAGTTTTCCCCCTGAAGAAAGCCTTGATCTGTACACTCCTGACAAAAAAGGGAACAATTGGAAATCGTGGTACTTTACCATTTTGAAAATTGATAATTTTGAAGAAAAAAAAGTATTTTTGGAAATTTTAGACATGCCAAATTTCATAAAAATATCTTGAAAAGTTTTTAAAATAATTATTAGTGTCAACAAAATACCCGAACTCATAAAAATGTTACTCAACATTTTAGACTTATTTTCAATTATGTAGAATCCGGTTATACATAGCCCGCTACAACTTTTTGAAACACTCTGCATAACAGTATAAATAAATTAATTATTTAAGAATATAGCCATGATTACGCCGTTAACTCTGTTTGATATATCCGTAGACACAAATTAATAATGCATTCGCACAATCAGTGGTAGGATACTGTCACGCGATATTCCTGTATCGATTTTCGTTCAAGCGAAACTGGCAATTACTATATTTTCTAAAAGTATTAAAGTATTAAAAGTGCGGGTTGCTTGATTATTACAATTTCTGCTAACGGACGACTTCCGTCGCCTTTAATTACAACACATAATTATTTCGTACCTGAATTATGTTTACATTATAATGAGCAAGCAGCCATGCATACATTATCAAAACGTACAGCGATTAATTATTATTCTAAAGCTGGCTTGCATTCTCTCAAATGCAATTTACAGTTACATGGATGCCTTAACCTTGAAAACGTAAATAGGACCAAGCTAGAGTGTTAAATGGAAGCACTCAGTGTTTAAATTTTTTCCCCGTCCAAATTAAGCAATTAACAGAATAACTTTGTCCTTATCGATGTGACCGTTCTGTGATTAAGCTTAAGCTTTTGTAAGCATAGCGTTCACAGAAAACTAATAATTTTTCTATTTTTGTTTCAGGTGAGTAAACATACATCAGAGTTTCTTATTACTTGCATAAACCGTCTGAGTAAGTTTACAAGTTTTACTATTTGAACTTCGTACGGATGGTATTTGTAAGAACATCATTTTCATATTACAGACAGATCCAGTATCGCAAAATTTCTGCACCAATTTTCACCCCTTTAAAGAATTAGATAAAGTAATTACTGTAGTTATTTTGACGCCTAACAACTAAAGCGTACGCGTGTTTTTTCTTAATACTAAAACTATACGGTTTAGGTTTTTAGAGCCGTTTTTGTATTTACGGTTTAAGTAAAATCTACCAAGTAAACCAGTATAATCTGAAAGAGAATTTTGTGCTCTTTAAAACGATGAATCACTCAACCCCACTTATTATTCAAAATTTTGGAGGTGCGATTCTCCCCCGCCAGATTGACCCCCAAATCAACGGGCCATAGAATTTTTTTAGAAAATTGCCAAAAAGCAGTTGATCGAGGTGCATAATTTCCGTTAAACCACCATAACAAATAAATACTGATCATTTAACGTTAAATATTAATAGTTGAATGTTTCGCTTTATATTACCTCAATCAATGAAACAGGTTTTTCCCTCGTGTTCATTTTTGCCACCATTTAATTTAATTGGACATCATTAAATCCTTCGCCTGAAGATGACTTTTCAAGTCGAAACTAGTCGCATTACACTTAATTTATGAATAAAGAAGTATGGGGGTGGCTGTATGAATTTTATTAATCATTTCATCCTAATTGGCCACCCCAGAGTTTTAACTGCCTTCGATATTTACTGTAAACAGACCGAGATCTTCAGCTTTGACCATTTGCAACTTTGCAGTCTCCTCGTCAGTGTCAGTCTCCTGTTCTACTTCTGCTGTATTTGTTGTTTTTTTTTACCTTGTCTCTTTTGTCTCAATTTCCTTTGTCTGATTCTCTTTCGCTTCTTTTATAATCATCCAAACCTGAGTAGCCAAAACTATTGATATTTTTTCCGGAACCTTTCTCTTCCTTTGGTTTGTCTTGAGATTCGGAAGGCGAAAGATTTTTTTCAAAAAAAAATGATAGCAATGAAAAAAAGTAATCTTGTTCTCCTCGTTACTATTCAATACTAGTGACTTTAAGGTGCAACAGAAATAAAAACAAATAATATAATTATTACAACCTACTCAAGGATACATTTGAAATTTGTGAACTACTATTTGTAGTAAATTAAAGTGCAAAAGTTTTTATATCCTCCATTCAAAACACTAAACACTAATTAAGAAATACTATTAATCTTTAGACTCTAATAAATTATATTACAGGAAGTATGTCGTTAAAAGTTCAGAAACTGACATAATTTTAAAGTGAAATTTAATTAAAAGATGTCGCAATTTTTCCATAAATTCAAAATGTGCACATTAAGTAACTTTTCTCTAAATTGAATTAACTTACTGGTATAAAACGGAACCATTATAACCGTGTTTGTTATACTATAATCGCACCCTCTTCAAACAGATTATTTTGGGCAAACTTCCAAATTGTTCGACTTGATAAATTGATTTATAATACACGTAAGGGCACAACAGTTTCTTCTTGCCATATTTGTAAAGCCTGATATAGGGAAAAAAGGAGCAAAACACGTTATTATGTTACGGTTAACCAAGATTCGCTTTAAATTTATTTCTACTCATTGTATAAAATAGCATGGCTAGGCTATGGAGTGTTTTTGTGTGTTTACTGTAATTATCTAGTGCTAGAGTCATGAGTTTAATCCTCAATAATTTTATATTAATGTAGTTCGTTGGGTTGTACTTTTATTTGAGGAAAGGGGCACGAGTTCATTAAAAACAAGGGTTTCTTACATTAGAATGAATACACGAAATTCCCAATAGGTGAATTATAAATGTAAGCAAGATTTATCTCACAAGACATTCAAAAATATTATTATCACGAATATCACGCTTACCACGTTCAGCAACACCACGAGCTTTCTTATCCCGATATTAAGCAAAGTTCTGTTTTATGTAGCACACTTTTGCGGAATTATGCCTAATTCGACTAATCATAACAAATTTCATATAAGTATCACTTTGTCATTTGTATTTTTATTTTGAAATAAAATTGTTGTAATCGACCGAAATTCTGTTAATTATTAAGATTCGAACTTCAGTGTTTGACAATTTATAAGGAAAAGACACTCATTGTTCACATAACTATACCTATGTGGAAAAAAGAAAGTGCTACTTTAATTTAAATTCATCATTTAGACCATAGAGGGCGTTGTAATCATCAGAACTGAAGATTAGCAATTAAATAATGAATAAAACTCACAACCTCCCCTTAACAAACAAAAAAATTTACATAAGGGGAGGTTGTGAGTTTTATTCATTATTCGTTCGAACCCTTTGAGAGCACGAACCTTCAGGATGACAGCAATTAAAGTCAAACGTGTAAAAGGTTCCGTGAGTAGAGACCTGAGGGATTCTCTTCTCTATATGTATAGGGTTACAAGACATCTTTGTGGCAACCAAAGTGAGATAGTTGTGCCAAAGTAACTGATGATTGGGAGAATAGAAAGCCTTTGAGTAATCAAGCTTAACGATAGCGGATGTAAAGGCTGCAATGCAACCGTTTTGACGAAGGTATAATATTTGTAGTACTCAAAAAGTTAGCTGATTGTAGACAAACTTTTCAAGAATTTTGTAAAAAATAGGAAGAATGTTAATTGGCCTTACATCAGAAAAAGTTCCAGGTTGGGTTTTTTGGGAATGGGATCGATAACCAGAGTGTGTTCATACGCAAATGAGGAAATGCAGGTACTGCCAACTCGGAAAAAATGGTACCTACTGAAAGTTTAGAAATGGAACAGAGAGGACGAATTAAAATATGCGATCTGGTGCATTGTGCCATGCGTGAACAGACAACAATATGGCATCTACCCATAGTATGTACACACTAGATTCCTCGTTTTATTATTTGAGGACCAAAAATGCTTGTGAATGGACTGGTTTTTTCAATACCTGAGGGAGTACAGCCACCATTTCCTTTTGTAAATAATTGCTTGGTGTTGTTATTTTGAAGTTTAAAGAACCAAAAGTCAGTATTGATCTCACTGATATTTTAATAATACTAATATTCCATAAATTCGTGAGTTCGAAGCAACTTGCGAAATTTTACAAAAGCGTATCGACATCTTCCAAAATATAATTTGCCAAATTATCACCACTACTGTTTCACACTGGCACAAATTCCAAAAAATATTTCCTTATTTCAGTCTTTTTATCTTGTCTAAGTAATTATATTATAATAATAAGATGTAAATTCCGATTATTTAAGAAATCATTTTCTTCAAACTTACTTTGTGGAACTCAATAATTAATTGTAATAATAAATACAAGTAATTTCACAAATTTTCAGATTGTGATAATTAAAATTGTTAAACAAGAGTTGCTAAACTTTGGTACATTTATTCTCACCAAAAATGCAAAAAAACACACAATTAGAACAAGAAGAATTAGGTTCACTTCATCGTTTCAATTTTCCATAATTTTACCCATTTCATCCCCCTAACCGAGGCCCTTTACGCAAAGCTCGGGTGTCTCACTTCGAAAACCCTCTCACTTCTATCATTTTACATTGCGATTTATAAATTTTTGTCGGTTGTTTGACAAAAGTTTTTCATTATAATTTTCATGCAATTCTTTATGAGAATAGTTTCCCTCTCAGCTTTAATTTTCCTCAATTGTTATTACTTAAGAGACAATCTTGTAACTTTTGGCTTGAAAATGGAATTGGATTATCCCGAAACATGTCGCCTGGTTTTATAATCTATTAACCAGTCTCGTCTCCTAATTATATTCATCGTTGAAGGGGAAGGTTGTGCGTATTATATTATTAGATCCCTCTTAGTGTATTCCGGGCTTTCTTATTATGAAAGAACAGTATCCATTCACCCCGTTTTTTTCCAATTATTTTTCCATCATCCATTTTCAGACAAAGGAAATGAAGTTCAACAAGTTGAGAATAAGTTCACCGCAGGTTTCCTTAGCGTTATGTTTGGCAGTTCTTGTTTAATTTTAATCTGTTACTATCTATTACCCTTAACAATGAAAATTATTGCTGCTGCGCTATATTTAAAGTAAATAATGGAATTCACATTTTATTATTGTAGCATTACTTATGAAGAGCCACAAAGTAACTCTACATAAAATTGATTAGTGAATGGAAGTTTTTTTTTGAGAGAAACATTTTCTAATTGATTTTAAGAAAGATGTCAAAGATATTCTAGAGCCGCAGTCTACCTCTGTATCCACGTGATAACCCTCCTCAAAATTTAGGAGGAAATGATGTTTAAGAGGATCTTTTTACAATCATCAATCGAAATTTGCGTTTAATTTCGTTGTGCATAACGGCGGGGCCCAAACCTGGCTGGACATTTGCACAGACATCCATCAGATATCTAAAACTGTTTCTTGTGAAACAACGGTCACATTTAGTCCGGGTACTTTCAAATTTTTAGTCTACGCCTATAGTGATCAGTACTAAAAATGTGATTCGCACCAAATCGGTAATATATTAAAAAAAGGCGTCGTACGACTCCAAATAGTCCTTAGCTCAAAACTGAGCACACATAGTCCCTTAGAGGAAGAAAATTAGAGAACAGTCGAGTAATTGAAAAAGGAAACCCTTAGTAGCGAGCCATGAAACAATCATTCATAGCTGAAAACGCTGGAGTGAATATTCAAATATTCAAACCAACCTCTGTACAAAAAATGACAAATCTACACATTAGCTGAGTCTCATTTTCTAACAAAGAACAATGTACTGGGCTAAAAAAAACAACACAAATTTCCGATAGTTTCGCTTCAAAAAATACTTTCGTCCAACTTGTACACTTTTTCAAGTTCACGTTATACAGAGGTGAATCGCAAATAAATGTAGCATCGTAACGTAAGTTAAAACAGGCAATCGATCAACCTGAAGATGAATAAAATACATTTACAACGGGAGAATGTCTCAATTAAGAAAGTTACTGACACAGTAGTACATCTACTCGTCTGCTGCACAAGAAACGCATACATTATTTAGCATCTTACTGCATTGTGATTTAAGCGAAAGCTTCAAATATGCATACGCCATTGTCAAAATATAATAGCACACAATACATAATAAGCGCAATGTCGATGACAAGTTTAAGATGTTCTAAACAATGATTTTTTTATTATTTGGTGAATCTCACACAAGAATTTAATGCGGAAAAAAGAGAGTAATCATTCTCTCTTGAAATTTTACAGGTCAATGAAACTTTAGCAATCTAACTTTGAGAGCTTCTTAAGAGAAACTGAATTTATTTAGTGCGACATTGTATTATTACATTTGCGCGTTTATTGATCCCTTCAATCTTTACGCAATAAAAGTATTTATTTCATTTGTTTAACTGTGCAATAAAGGAGGAATGAGGTCAACTTTTATAAAAAAGTTTAGTTTGGGGGTTTCTGAAAGAAATTTGTCTGAATTCGAAATGACCTCAATAAATTGCTTTAATATAGTTTCGTGGAGACGTGGACGAAAGTGAATAGAAATGAGGTTTTCAACCAACTGACCTGTTGATATATTGGTTTATGTCGAAAAAGAAGTATTGGAAAATGTAACATTAAAAGTGGTTCTTTTCTTGACTTGAAATGGGTTTATGATTTTTAACACCACTAAAGTAGGTGACTTTTTTTATAAATGTGTTTAATAATGCAAATTTATTACATTTGGTTCGGAAAGAAAGAAAGCAGTTGGGATGAAAGTGCCAATAATTTTATGTGGCATTTTTTTTGCAACGTACCAATCGTACATCATTGAGATAAAATGCTCGCCGGGGAATACAATTCTGCAAAGCCTTTGTATTAAAATGGTTTAAATTTGAATAATCATTAATGTGAAAAAATTTTATTTGTCTTTGTATTATTTTTTATTCAAAACTATCCTTCCCCTGTTTCCCAAATTTTACAACTGTAATCATCAAACAGCTCAGAGAAGCAACTAGTTTAAGAAATACTCCAATACAAAGCATCACGAAGCACCGCAGATTCTTTGTAATTACAAATTTTCCGTTGTGTATCATTACAGAAACTTGTAAGAGGCTATACGGGATTTTAATCAGAACACCAAAATTATGTTAATGAATTTTTTGTTTAAAAGTCGTGTATCCTAAAATTGAAAGTTCTTCTAAAATTGTATTAACTTCCATAGACAGAAAGTCGTAAATGGGTTGTACAAAATTGTAGTCAATCCACCAGAAAGGTTTGGCGTACTAATTTCATTTTATACGCACCTGAAATGAGAAAAACCTGTATTTGTTTGACATAATTGTAGATGGGTTCGTATCTCACAAAGGGATGTGATGTATAAATATTAAACAACTCTACCTCCCCTTAATAATTGATTTATTCTTAGCGAACTTTGATAACGAAGGTTGTAATTACTGGAAAAGAATCACATTTGTTGCGACATGTTTCGGGTTTTCAAAACTAAACCCATTATCAAGCACATGAATTAGGTACATATTAAAGTTACAAAAAATCAGAGGAAAAGAATCGTGCAGTGGTTAATGTATAAAATTACAAATTTAAATCGTCAAGTTACATAGCTAAAAAGGGCCCTAAAAAGGAACCCCAAGATAATTTTTTAGTTTTGTTTTTTCTTTACAATTATACCAGTAATATTTATACATAAACATTATTATTTTGGCGATCTGTAATATTCAATATTCATAGTACAAAAATGAGTATCTATATAAGGTGGAAATCATGCCTATTTACAACTAGGTGAACTACAAAAGTATCCTGTTTTCGTCCTTACGTATGTAGGGCAGAAACAGAGCGCTAAAAGACATCGATGAGGTCGTACAAAGAATCTGGTGCACAAACAAATTTTTAAACTGCCAATAATTGCTTAAATGCTCATGAAACTGTAAAAACAAAAAATTATTGATGCATATTTTCGTTTATGAAAAATGATGCTGATACCATTCACTTATTAACAACACTTTAGTGAACAAATTACTGTTAGAAAAAAATTTAATTAGGTAGAATTTAGATTTAGATACTTTGAGTTTGAGACACTTGCATTAGGTATATCTTTACGTTCTTTGCTTTAACGTTTAAATTGACCAGACATTCCGTAAAAATGTTAAGAACAACGTTCCGTAAGGCAAACAAGCGGCGCCATCCAGAAATCATGATCATAAACCTTCTCATTGTAGACAGTCCGAATTGTAAAACGTACATTACCCCCATTTCAACATAATGTTTTTGAATCGCTCTTCTTTAGGTCACAATCGTACATTTTCTTACATAATGAAACGTACGATTCGCTGGAAACGTTATGTTCGGTGTACAACTTATTTAATTTTTTCATAAAAATAATAACCGAGAGTGAGCTTATTGCCCTTAGAGATTTCTATAAACAGCAAAAAACTTTATAATCATTACGTTCCATTCATTATAAAATGAGAAGATTTAAATTAGAATATAGGGCGTTAACCTAAATTAAATTCTTATAACAAATTGCCATTGGTAATGTAAGGAAACTGTCTCTCATATTTTAAGATAGAGTTTCAGTTTTCTCTTATTTATAGCTTCGCCAAAAAAACAGGGTGCGCTGGATGTTGCCTATTTGCATATTCTCTATAAATAAACTTAATAAATATATTTATATGTATACAGGGTAGACCATTTTAAGTGATACACGCGAATATCTCGAAAAGGAGAATTTTTTTCAAAAAAAGTTTCAGATGAAAGTTTTGTGGCTTTGAGGGAGAAAGATGACGACATTATCAATTTAATTGTAGATGGCGCCACTTTAGAGATTTCATCATGGTGGCCATTTTTTTAAATGGGAGTGGATTTTTCTTTCCAAATGAAAGTTGTAGCTGGCAATAAGACGAATACAACAGTTTTTTTGTTTTTTTTCATCGGATCATTTTTCAGTGAGTTACGGTGTTCCAAAATGTATAAATTAAGTAAAGTTTCCACTCCTATAGCATACGTATTTTGTAATTCTGTACCTCTCGCACTAATCAAGTACTCCGAATCGTAATAGCCAAGGGGACTCACGCTAATCAAGTACCGCAAAGGGATGAAAACCCCGTCACGTTCACGTCGTTCATCCTGGGTAATGCTAAGCAGGGGAAAATGCGTGTCAATCTGCCTGGGCCTGGTTGACTATCAAACAGAATCCGTCCAGATAACGGATAGGAACAACACAGAGAGGGGAGACCAATGCAGAGTGGTGTGGAGTTACAAAATACGTACACTATGGGACGTGCAAACTTTACTTAATTTATAAACTTTGGAACACCGTAACTGAGTGAAAAATGATCCGATTACAAAAAACCAAAAAACCATTGTATTCGTCTCATTGCCAGCTACAACTTTCATTTAGAAAGAAAAATCAACTCCCATTTAAAAAAATGGCCGCCATGATGAAATCTCTAAAGTGGGGCCATCTACAATTACATTGATAATGTCATCATCTTTCCCCCTCAAAGCCACAAAAGTTACATCTGAAATATTTTTTGAAAAAAATTCTCCTTTTCGAGATATTCGCGTGTATCACTTAAAATGGTCTACCCTGTATGTATAGGTAGTACCTACACTTCATAACCACGATGAATATCATTCTGACGCTGCCCTTCATTATTATACATATATATATCATTTATAATTTCTTCACTTTTGAAGAACACAAACACATTTGTTTTCGAGAAAATTCAAGCACCTAGAAACCATCTACTTAACAATGATTTTTGACTCATTTTTATATTGGACGTAAGTTGAATCTTTATAAGTTTAAGTTTTCCTACGAGCGGAATTAGGATCACGAATTACGGAACACGGATTAAAGACTTCCTCCATTATAAAAAATATTTATGGTAGTATTAAAATCCTTTAAACTCTTCTCTAGTCTACAATTCTTTCTTGTCTTTTAATGTATAAGAAGATGATGTCTTATTTTTTAGTTTTATATCTGCACTCAGTTGCTTAGCTGTATAGGAATGGCCATATTGTCCTGAAATAGATGGAAATTCTTCGAAAGCTTTAGTGGAAGGAAAACAAGTGGCCAGCTGTAGATTTAATCATATGAGGATCGCAGTTTTAGTTCTTTGCTGACGCTATTCCAGATGAACACAATTGTCCGTTCCCTCACGTTTTACATCTTGAATCTGTATCCCTTAGGATTCACTGTAGCTTTATCAGTTTGCCGTGAAAATTGTTCAATCATTGTTGACTCGAAGCAAACAAGTTGAACATATTGAAGTGATAAGTAATTTATTATACTGCTTCGTTGTCATTTAGGAGAAGTCAACATTTTAGTGAAATTTAGTTATGTTATTCCCGAAAGTTGGAGGCACGCGAAACATTAAGGCTTTCGAAGCCCATAAAGGATTCTCTCTTCTTTCTTTGCAATAATGGTGCTGATTTTTGATTTAGCAGTTTCAGATACTCAGTTTGACTAAGTCATCCCTCTTTTTGCTGCTGCATAACAACTGTCTGACCTATTCACCTGCAAATTTGTGTTCTTTATATTCGACTAACTCAGTATTTATTATACCTCTATATTGCAGGTATCGTCCAGTTATGTACATGGTAAGTTGTTCGCTGATGATAACAGCTTCGAAACACCTTCGATTTGATAAATTGATACTTTGAGTATTGTGTAATTCATGGACCACAAGCCTTCCAGTTCTTCCAGGTTGAACATATTGTAATTGAATGTTTCTTCTCATTCTAAGGCGCGCTAAAAATTTTCTTCCATTCCAATGGCGTTGATTAAGGCGATTAGTATAATCCTTTTTAATTTTTGTTTTGGAAGTTAAACCATTTTTTACATTGGTATACAATATCCTTGCCTCATTTCTCATTTTGGTTACCAGTTACTTAAGTTTGATTTTTTGGGTTTTTTTAATACGCCCTGTACATATACTATTATCGCCATATATTTCATTTCGTAAGGGTAATCACGCTTAGCAAATCTTAACAAATGAAGTATAAGAGTACCACCCACCCTACTTTAGTCTATGTTTCCTTGCTGTTGGACAAAGATGAAAATTATTTTTGCTTTGCTGTGTTATTTTATCGTTTCATTTCCCTCAAACTGTTCCTTTCTCGTACTTTTCCCGTCCAGGAATAGTTCAGTTGACGTAATGATGTATTCAATCATTTATATCGAAGAATACTATAGTTAATAGTTTGTGCCTTCGTTGATCATAATGACTATCTTCATTCTTGGAGAAGAGGGATCTCGATGATTGCAAAGAAATGCATCGAAAACCAATAAAAACATAGTTGAAATAAGGAAGCTAACAAATCGAGGTATTTCATAGCTGAATAGAAACAAAGAACCACAACATACCTAACTTTATGTGTGTTTCAATCCTAGAACATCACCTATGTGCAAGTTAGAAAAGTTCTTGGAATATTGTTTTGAGCTTTTCGCTCCCTCAAATCCTGGAACCAACCGATTAGTATAACGAAGGTTTTTCTTACGTCAAAAGTCGAATTCCAGTTAGATCTAATATTTCATAAGAGGTGGTTCAGTAGATAAATCTCCCCTATCGCAGGTCATTGCTACACTACTGCTTCTTTTTCAAGTTTTCGTTCTTCAGCACCTATTTCCATAGTGTATTTGTGTTATTTAGCATCCACTACAAGGATCGAACGGATTTCAAGAAAAAAAACTGTCCACAGGCGTCGCTTCCAGCATGTTCATGTTTGTTTTTGAAAAACACTGCTTCATCTCCGTACGAATCGCAATCGCCCACGTACTGCACATGTTCATTGATCATCTTTAGCCTCCGTCGTACACTGTCTTGATAGTTATCTGTACAGAAGTTGATCTACCAGCTTTCGTGTCCAATTAAAAACTCAACTTTCTTAAAAGATCCTGCTCAATTTCTTATGGGGGCATAACGGTTTTGAAGAATTTTTGTAAATCTTTTCGACCACTTAAAGCAGTAATTAATTAGTACATAATTATTGAGCGATTCAACTTCACAGAGCACCATAATTGCGTTTTATTAGCGAGCACGTTGACTTTTGAAGAAAAATTGTAGAAATGCGTAGGTAAATTAATTAACTATACATATAGTAAATACCTAAAGTCGTTCTAAATATAAATAACATTTATGACTTTTTCTCGTTTCTTATACAAAACAAAGTCCTCTAAAAATGTATATTCAACAACATTACGTTTCCAACTGAATTCGAAATCAGTCAAGTTACATTTTGACACGTAATATAATGGATGACTCGTTAACATTTCCATATAGACATTTTTGAAACGTTAATGATAATGAATGCCAGGTGATGTTTAAAAACTAGAAACGTGTACAAAGCAATATACATATAACCTAACTACGTGTTAAAATGGTTATAACTTAGCATGAAAATGGGTGTTTGCGAATAATGCATTTCGCGCATTACCTGAATATTTTGGCGTACATAATTGACTTTCGAAACGTACAATTTTATGTTTGAATCAAGAAATTTGAGCAAATTAAGGCTGCAGCATCTCTTTGTATTCGTTCGAAGCAATCGAAGGAGAACATGGCCTAGTTCGTGAAAGGGTGGTTGAAAATGCTAACAGGTAAGGTTTTCTTACGGCGTTTCAGAATGAATTCAGGTCAAAAAAATGCAATTAACACAAGTATTTGGAAGTCGAAGCACCACCCAGTACAATAAGTCTTCGCTGAGTTGATGCTTGAACCAGAACCAGGATTATCTTACAACAGTCACTTTATGGGGATACAGACTTTTCTGATAATCCATTTTGAGTTTTTTAGTCCAAAAATTTGACAATCTTCCTTGTTCTTAAAACCATTCTGGTGATAATTCGCTTCGTAAGCAAAGATGATTTTACTCACCCTTTTTTCACCTGAGTGGTTTCGTGAACAAGCAAAATTGTCGCACTCGTTTCCAAGGACGCGAAGTCTCCAGAAACAACAGCCTCAATTGGTCACCTCATTCCTTTGATTTAACAAACTCTTGCAGATTTCTTCCTTTGGGGTTATCTAAAGAGTATAGTCTACATAAAATAATCGTGGAACCATTACAGAGCTGAAGTAATAGATACGTCATGTATCACCAACGATCCTGATATAATTTTAATTAATGAAAATATACCATCTTTAAAGAAATTGTATTTATATTCTACATTTCTTGCATTTTCGTTACTCGTTATTATTATGATTATTTAGTTATTGAATTTTCAGTTGTCATAATGGTCTAAGTCTAAACTCTAAAGTGTAATTAATTGTCGAAGAAATTTATTGAATCGGGCATTACGTTAATTCGAATTACTATTCATTTGTATTTCCATAAATAAGCCACCTTGAATCGAAGAGTTGTGAGTTCATCCCAAAAAAACTGCGCTAGAAAGTAGGAGAAGCAAATTAAATTGAAAAATTATAAACGGGAGTCTTTTAATTAACTTAGTAAAACTGATCGATAAAGTCGTTAAATTCAAGTGGAACTTGACTTTAATTCCCAAATAAAAAAAAAACTTATTGCCGATTAATAGAATTAAGTGAAAGAAAATCGTGTACTCGGTTTCCTCTTTTTTTCTCTCACCGCAGAACAACTTTAATCGGAAGAATCTAACAATATTACGCGGAGGTTAATAAATAAGAAAGTTTTCTTATGTTTTCCAAGACTATAAAACTGCAGTTAAAGGGTGTATTAAGTACTTTTCCCCTTAAAAAGGATTGCTTAAATTGGTTAACCGTTTTCGTTTATATTTATTAGGCGAATGTAGTTTACTTCTCTATTTTCTCTGAACGAATGAAGCCAATTTTGTGTTATCCTTACCATTAGGTACATAGATGGAAAATTGGAACATTTCGTATTTTAAGTTTTGCATTTGCTAGACAAATTTACCCGTTTACAGGCGATGAGGCGTAATAAAAATTGCGACACATAGACAACCAGATCATTACGAATTTATTATTGTGGACGATAAAAGCATTTGACTTAAAGTAAAGGTGTAAAATGTGCTGGAATGTTATTACAGAGCATGGCATATACGTAACAAAATACATAAAGGAATCTTGAAAGGGGCTCGGTTTATAATATTTCGAATCGTAGATTGGATTTGAATATATCCTCTCAGAAAGGCACTATATTTATTTTTGTGTGCTCAAGTTAAATGACAACAAATAAAATGAAATGTGAGACGTGCGCAAATTGTAAAATTTTGCGGAAAGGAGAAACAGGAAAAGACCTTTATTGACATAATTTGCGTTTTCATGTTTACAGAGCGTCATGATAGAAGAGCTAAGAACAGTCATATGATTTTTGTATCAATTTTCCACCAGTCGTGTGTGTGTGGTGTGGTTGTTTTATCCCAAATTCTTGCTTAATTGGGTCTAGTAATGTCCTTGTGAATAACCTTCGTGTAGCAGCCTTACTATTCTTAGATATTTATGGGGTATACCCAGTGTTCTTTTTGTAAAAGAAAAGGTGGTAGAACGCCAAAAAATCTTTTTTTGCAATTTTATATTATTTACAATTGTAATGTAATTATTATATGTATCTTATAATATATAATCCGAGGGTGTGCGGGATGTGCCCGGTATTCGGACGATTTTTACATTATGCTGCGTTTAGTGTTTAAGCAACCAAAATGAGGGGCCGTTCTCAAGCGTTCCATGACAAAAAGACCACTGGGTATACCATATTGTTTTAAGATTTTGCACATTTTCCCGCAATACTCCATCAACTGTTTTTCAAGGTTTATAAAGTTCTCATTTTCCGATACTTGTTCTGATATCATTCGCAGTGTGCCGATGTGATCCTGGCATGATCTTTATGGTCGACATCCGGTTTAGTTCTTTCTTCATGTTTCATTGTCTGCCTTTTTCGTAATCAGTTTGCTTGCTGTATACAATAGAGGGTCAAAGAAAGTGGTGTAAAAATTGAAGATTTTTAGCAACTCTATTGACACAGGTGATGATTATTTCATCACGAATCACACAGTCCTTCTGTTTACGTGACATGGGCAATGAAATTAACGATTGTCCAACATGGAAGCTCTTTAAACGAAAAATAAATGCTTTCCCCATAGAAATATTGTTGGGTAATGCAATGCCCGAAAAGATTTTAAAGGGTCAGTGTAAGAACAGCGTAGACTGAATTTCGCTATGATGTGAATAAAGATCTATTTATTACTTCTCTAGATTAGAGTTTAGTGTATTTTGTAACGAAACTTATTTTAATTACGGAATTGAGAAATGTGTACTTGGGAAGTACCTACATCATTAATTTAAACAAGATTAACTTTGAGTAGGTAAATATCGTAATTAATTCATTCCTTGTTTTTATTCCGCGTCAAAATTACATTACATAAGATGAATCCTTTTTAATTGAAAGCAGCCTTTCCTTGTAAGTATATGTATCGAACATGAACAATAAGTTATAGTGTAAATTATCGTGTATCCAAGGATGGCGTACAATTATAATCTGCTATAGTCCGTTCAAACCACAGTGTCCAAATATGGGCTTAACTCCGCGTCTTCGTTGCTTGCAATAGGGAAAACTACCTGATTTATTACCTACCGAACAGATAATAAATCTTACTTATCAGTTCATTTAGAACGGTTATGGTTTAAAGTCATTAACAAATTCTGTTACCCGGGTTAAATGAGGGACTTGCTCACTCAGTAGGTGTTTTTGCTTCTTAGGGTTTTTGAATCTCTGGTGTTCTATTTCCCTTAAGGGTTTTGAAACAGGTAACGGAAAACTATTAATTTATTTATTTCATCTATTTATTTAATAAATAACTATTTATGATATAAGCGTTAAAAGTAATGTTTTATTTTGTGAGGGAAAAAGTTCACGAACAAAATTATTGCACCTTTGAGGTGAGATAATAAACTGACTATTTTAATTTTCATTCCCTGTAAATATCACGTGACAGGTCTTTTTCATCTTGCGATTACTCAAAGTACCCTTTGCAGCACAATATTATTATGCGTAATAAGATAAACGAGTACGTTAGCAAACAATATGCAGCCTACGTGTACTAAAAGTACCTACTTTATTCATTTAATAAAAACGATTTATTGCGTCGCGAAAATGAAATATGGAAACCGAAAGTAGCGAGTTAGTGAAATTGTTAAAAATAAAAATGAGAGAGAGAGACCCTTCGGCAAGAAATTTAAATGTTTCTGTTCTAAAAACATAAACAGTACGAGACGATAAAGGAGAAAAACCAAAAATAAGAAATTGTTCACAAACAAAAAAGGATATTAGACAGTTTCTGAAGGTATAACAAAATAATTCTTCAAGGAATTCAGGACTCGTAAAATAACTGGAAGAACTCTGGAAAACTCTTGCGGCTGTTGAACTACACAACGCTGAATTTCCCAAAAACTACAATACCTACATTTTTATTAAATCGAAACCGTTTCGACAGCTTAGCTGTCATCATCAGTAAACTCTTGTTCACTATGCTCCACTATGTTCTCTACCTTATTTGAAATAAGCAATACTTAAACGAAAGCATAACAATAACATAACCTTAAATCTTCAACGCAAATATTAAACAAGGAGTAAAGCAGGTTTGGCAGCGTTGCGCTAATGTAATTTTTTCTATTTCATTAAAACTGTTTGTCTGTATTTTCTATTAAAACAAAAACTTCTGTGTTAGTATTTTTGAACGTACTCTTTTATTAGATACTCAAAATTAAAAAATACAAAGAAAAATTAATAGCATTTCTGGCTAAACCAGAGGTTACAAGCATTATGATTAGTAAATTCCTTGTTCTTTACCGTAATCCATATAACTAATTATCTGAACTATTGAAATTATGTTCATCAACGAATACTTGAGGTTCTGATGAAAAGAAACATGAAGTAGTGGATAAGATATTAGTAACGTTATGAATGCAAGTAATTCTTCCAAACCTTCCATATTTGTTACACAACACTGGAAACGTCAAAAACTTTAATGGGGATCTTTGCCAAGCTTTCCGAACCATTATTTAACAAAAGCGTTGGTTCTTTAAAAACAGAGTAGTGATTGGAAATGAAGAGCCTCAACTCGATAATAGCTTATACTATGTGTCAATGCAGTTAATCGACGACGAACGACTTCGAAGAATGTTATAAATTAAGGAAACATACTGGGTGGGGCAACCAAGTTGCAAAAATGGAAAATTAGGAAAGCGTTTCGGGCATTTAAAAACTAAAAAAGCGCGGACAGGTGAATTGGTTTTTTTTAGAGAAGCTAGCCATTTGACGACATTGTTTCACTCCTTAGGTACAGGGTAAACAACCCTTAAATTTCTAAATAAAAACAAGGGTTAATTTTTTCTTGCGCTAATTAATAAACCAGTTTATGGAAATTCAAACTTAGTTTAATAAATGTTCGAAGTGCCCTGCCTTCAGCTTCCACGCAATAATACGAGTTTGATTAAATCGTTCCCGTACAAAAAAATTTCCCGAAACCCGTCTGTTACCTTTTCGTTGGGCCACCCTGTATATGAGTTAATATGAGGGCAAACTACATTGTTGAGTATTCAAAGTTCATTAAAGGATAGAGCATGCTATATGTCAGAAGTCCCACTCGAAGAGACGAAATTGAACACTAAGCAAGTTTTTATGTACCATATCGCGGTGATAAAAAAGCCAACAGTAACACACGGGTTCGCGAAGTATTTGACGGCTCCGTGAAAAGGAGCACGAAATACTATTGTAGTGGTTGGAGCAGGTTCGACTCCTGGCCTCGCCAAAAAATCATTGGCACCATTTTCTTCTCGAAGTCGATTCAACCTTCCAAAATGGGTGGAATTTTTTTCTGGTGTAATAATAGACAGCTAAGCAGGTCAGCTTGTCGCACTCTCCCCCTGGATATATTCCACATATGGCTGGGCTGTAATTAGGTGACTCAAATACACTTAACCCGTATAACAAATTAAAAATTATTTATTTTGGGTTAAACTGTGTAGGTTTTTTATTGATTAAACAATCCAAACGTTTTGGACACCAATAATAATAAAAATCAATTAAAAACCTACACAGTTTAACCCAAAATAAATAATTTTTAATTAAAATGAACAACTGTGGAAGCTTTCATTTTTCGTATAACAAATATTTAAAAAACGGTACTATTATTATTAAAAATTATGTTATGATATTACGATCATGTTACCCTCCTTTTGCCCAAAATTGGCAAAAATCGTTAAATTTAAAATTAATTTTCTATAAAATTGGATAAAGTTCTTAAATCGTTACAATTCCTTATTGAATATTTTCTTAGTTGTTGTTAAATGACAATTATATATTAAACAAAGATAGTAATTTATAGGTACATGGTACTCGCGGAAACCTGAACACAAATATTATAAGTAAACTACCTACCATTAGATGCTTTAATTCTGAAATTTCGATTAAATTTGTCAATTGTCAAGTATGATTATGCTTTGGATTAATAAAGGTATGAAAATATACTATTATAATAAATTAATAAATTATTTGGGTTTGACTTTCTAGTGGGTAAATTTCCCCTTTTCTCTCTGCTTGATGTAGGTACCTAAAATTATTGTAGCCACAATGCAAATTTGAAAACATTAGTTGTTTAAACTAGAATTAGCCCCCCAATATAAAGTATTTTTGGGCAACAAACAATTTTCGACAAATTCAAAGTGCCCCAGACATCGATTTCATTTGCTAGGAAATAAACCAGAAATAAATGGCCAATAAACGTGACTTAACGGTTCCACTGTTACCTTATTATCAATGCAGGCACGAAATCTCATTCTCATCTCATTGCAAATGGAATGTCTAAATTTTATTTAAGCACAACAAAATGTACTTAAGCAGAAAACATGTTCGTTTGGTGGTTAAACCCCTCTACACCAGTCAATTGTATAACATGTATTAAATATTGTAGCAAAATAAAGAAAATTTATTGTGATTGTGAGCAGATTGCAGTAGATTACCATTCAAAATTGTTTGAAATTTTTGAACTACACCATTTAAATGAAACAATAGTCACGGCAATCCTAAAAGCGTTGCACGTGACATATGACGTAAAAACAGTACCAATGTAATACTAATTTTTCGGATTGTCATTAAATGTAATATTCTAGGGTAAAATAATTCTACAAGTTGGCAGCATCATAAATAAAATTACAACGTTGCAACCAAGGACATCTGTCATTTATTGTCTTCCATTTCGTATTTTATTCTATTTCGTTTTAATCCATATGACAACACTATTGACATGTATACAGGGTGTCCATTTAGTAGCCCGTTCTTGAAGTACGGCTTTATTGTTAAATTTACTAATAAATAAATATACGGGATGGCAATTAGGTTGGATGAAGCACATTTGCAAATTAGTTAGACACATACAGGGTGTCTCCAAAAAGTAGGGTGCATAAAACGTATATTTTTTTAAATGGAATGACCCACTTTTTTTAAGCGCAAATGTAGGGGCCTTGGGTGAACTTTTTAGTCGTACATTATTTTTGTATTAATACACGGCGTTGCCAAGTTATTAATTAATACATATTTTTTTGCTAAAAATCAACCCTTCCATTATACGCTTGTATTTTTTTAACGTCTTGTTTTTGTTTTTATGTAAGTTTGGTGGTGGACTTGGGTTGAATGAGAGTACTCAACCGTGACGAAACGTTACATTATTTCATACAGGATGTTCACTTTTTTTTGCTCCAAACATCGACATTTTCAAACTCATTTTTCTTCATTTTTTTAAATAGCACCCCCTATTTATTATTGCATATTTGGAATCCCCGGTCAATTTTAGTGCAACTTTATTAAGCTTACCCTATACTTAAGTGCGATAGTTTTTTCGTAAATTCAGATTTTCTATTCCTTACGGCAGTAGATAGTGGCGCGATGGACGAGGCAACGCATAGGCCGGACACTCGAATCGAGGATACCGTTCAAAATGTTTGCCGTCTTGTACTAAGTACGAGTCTACTCTTTTGGTGAAAGATTTCATCACTTCATTCAACATAGCTGGAGTAATGTGGTGAAAAGACTGTTGAATCCTCTCCATCATGTTCTATCTAGTAGTGGCACCATTACGATAAATGTATTCACTAATTTGTTGCCTGGCTTGTATGGAAAAGTGAGGCGGAGTTCCGTCCAGCTGCAACCACATTATCTCCGTAATGTAGTTAGGAAGATGCTGAGTTAAATTTTGAAACTCTTTTATCAAGAGATTTAAAAAGATTTGTCCTATTAGTGGATTTTCAAAAAAATAGGACCAAGTTCATAGTTATGTACGATTCCTCTCCAAACGTTGAGACTCCAGTTATGTTGGAAATGGTTGACGCGGATAATGTGCGGGTTTTGCGTGTCACAAAAGTGTAAGTTGTGTCTGTTTACATAACCATTTCTATGGAACGTGCATTCCTCCGTAAACAGCACACATTTAAAAAAATAAATAAAACCTTATTTCATTGCATCCTCGATTCGAGTGTCCAGCCTATGCGTCGCCTCGTCCACGCGCAGTAACCATCGCGCCACTATCTACTGCCGTAAGGAATAGAAAATCTGAATTTACGAAAAAACTATCGCACTTAGGTATAGGGTAAGCTTAATAAAGTTGCACTAAAATTGACCGGGGATTCCAAATATGCAATAATAAATAGGGGGTGCTATTTGAAAAAATGAAGAAAAATGAGTTTGAAAATGTCGATGTTTGGAGCAAAAAAAAGTGAACATCCTGTATGAAATAATTTAATGTTTCGTCACGGTTGAATACGCTCATTCAACCCAAGTCCACCACCAAACTTACATAAAAACAAAAACAAGACGTTAAAAAAATACAAGCGTATAATGGAAGGGTTGATTTTTAGCAAAAAAATATGTATTAATTAATAACTTTTCAACGCCGTGCATTAATACAAAAATAATGTACGACTAAAAAGTTCACCCAAGGCCCCTACATTTGCGCTTAAAAAAAGTGGGTCATTCCATTTAAAAAAATATACGTTTTATGCACCCTACTTTTTGGAGACACCCTGTATGTGTCTAACTAATTTGCAAATGTGCTTCATCCAACCTAATTGCCATCCCGTATATTTATTTATTAGTAAATTTAACAATAAAGCCGTACTTGAAGAACGGGCTACTAAATGGACACCCTGTATAATACTCGTGACGTGCAACGCTTTTTGCTTTGTCCCAACTTTATTAATAAATTGTGATCACAATTAAAATATGTAATTGATTGTAACCGAATTTAGTAATAAAAAAATGTCTATAAACCATTGTGCCATAAATATAATGTTTTCTGTCATTGTTGTTCTCACCTTCTCTTTACATAAAAAAGATGGGGAGATGTGGTATCAAAATTAGATTGAGATCTAGGATCTAATTAATATAAGAAGTTGCCAAAGGAATGTGAACATAAGTTCAGTTAGTGAGAAGAAACTCATACAAGAAAACCAAGGTCGTAAATTATGTTAGGTCCACCTCTCTGTACATGGAAAAAAGAATTTGGGTTTTAATTCATATACACAACATCCGAGGTATGAAGGGCATTGTCCTCATATGACATAGGATAAAAATAGTGTATTCACGAGATCGATTTATCAGAACTCGAATTTGCAAAAGAATCAAAAAGATCGAAAGAATTCATGCTTTGCTCGGATACTATTTTCAATAAACGTCTTTACTCTCATTTTGGACCTTTTGGTCTTTGATTAATTATTTGAAACGGTTTAAACTCGACTTAAGTTTCTAATGTATTTTCTCTTAATTTTCTGAGCTTTTATCGCACATTCTCAGGTTATTCTTTATAATCGAAGAGTGGTTTAATAACCCGCCTCCGACGCGACGTCTCACATTAAGTAGAAGACGCCTTTTATATTGCTGTAATATATATACTCCCACAGAAAAATAGAGTTCTTAATATGTAAGAAGCATCGTCGGATGCATACCCAAACCTAATCTATTCAATAAGCGTGAAATACAAAGTGACACGATCCTTCTCTGTTTTATACAAAATAAGACCATAATAATATTAAAAATAAGAATTCTTGTACGACGTAACGGATTCGTCAGTAACATACGAATCGCTAAAAAGTCCTCTTTTTTTGGATTTTACTGATTACTATCATCCCTCTGACACTCGCTTCGTTAAATCTTTCTCTCATTAATCAGCTTTGAATCATGTCCAGTTCAACAAAATGCTAAAAAAAACGTATTAAGGCCGAATTATTCCATTCGGACGTCCACTGCTAATGGGATTGACAAGTCAGTCGATTTTTCGTTCAAACTAGAAAATTCTTGTTAATTCATTTGTGGTGCTCAAGATAGTTTCTCATCAGACATTTAATTAAAACAACTGTGGTAAATATTCCTCTGTTACTAAATGTGTCATATAAGCGCAACGCTAGAAGTGGCCCCAACGGAGAATAGTGCACTTTTATGGGCGATAAACTAAATAATAATCTTTAACCGTGAACCAAGAGATTGCAAGCGCGGCATATTAGTAATTTTTTTTCATGCTTGTTAGCCTCGTTCTATCAATTTTTGGCCTTTATACAAATTGTAATTAAAGCAGTAAGTCTCGCGGTAAAAATGTTACCACTTATTAGATACACAAAGACAAAACGCTATAAATAATATGCTAATATGCAGTATTTCTGACTTCAAAAATAAATAAATAAAATAAAATTTAATTACTGTTTTAATGTTTTATTCAAAGCTGTACGATGGAGATACTTCACACATTCGATATGGGGATGTTAACATTTATTACAAGTCTAAAATGTGAAATCATGAGAAAAGGTCAGAAAAACACCTGCAAATGTTATGGAACGAGCAGTCTCCATCGCCATTAAGGAAAAAAGAAGTTCAAGTAGTGTTGATACACCTTTTCAAATTCCTCACAAAACTATCGATCGGTATGCAAAGAAAGGAAGGATTAGTCCAGATGAAGAAAATAACCGCAAGCAACCATTTTTTTAATAAAACTAATGTTGCAGCGCTTTTTTTTAACTTGAAGACTGAACACGATCGCTTGAAACTGAAAAGTTCTGAGAAATTTTCAAACCAACCAAGGGTGGCCATTGATTAGACCAAAACTCATCTATCTGATATATTCACTGATTTCAATTTGAAATTCCCATTTTTTTGGGCAATTTTCCTTAGTAATGTATTATTCCAGAAATGGTATTGGAAACATTTTCCTGCTTATTTACGCGCAGGAAAATTGAATTTTCCGGACTACAACCGTAAAGACTTTATAAGACGCAAAATAT
Organism: Pyrocoelia pectoralis; assembly: GCA_036250285.1. Classification (NCBI taxonomy): domain Eukaryota; kingdom Metazoa; phylum Arthropoda; class Insecta; order Coleoptera; family Lampyridae; genus Pyrocoelia; species Pyrocoelia pectoralis. Next base: position 733,649 of record CM070074.1, on the reverse strand, counting down.
AGTTTGTAACTATAGTTACCAACAAAATTGACAAACTTGATTTTTGTGGAATTTGTAAACAATTTTTCTAAAATTTTAAATTTCGTCTTTTTTTGCGATTTCTGGAAAAATTTAATACAAAACATGTCTGTAAAATCTTTCCTGACTTTTATGTAATAACTATAAAAAATATATTCATTGTAAACTAGTGATCAATATATAAAACTTTGTCTAATGAATTTTTACGATTGCTGTCAAAATAAAGGGAGGGGGGAACTAAATTACGTATTAATGGAAAAAATCGCGTAACTTCGAAACGGGTTGCTTGAATTTGTCAAGATTGGTCTCGATGTTAAGGGAATACTGGATATTACCAAACAAATCCAAAAACACAACAACTTCTTCTCTGCGTCTACCAAAAACTTATGTGAATAGAATAGAAGATATAATAGAAAATGTGGCAATATAGAGGCAATGGCAATGGCCCTTTTTAGTTGGACACCTGGGTACAGTGCCTCATTTTCCTTCCAAGGTACTCCGTATACTATTGAATACGAATGTTGGTACTTTTTGAGAGGTAATCGTTACTCTACGGCCAATATCAATAGATATTTAAGTAAATTTGATAATATTGATTTTTATCATAAGTCGGTTGATGAATTAGTTGAATAGTTTAATAGGGTAATAGACGTAGAGTATGTCCTGCGTGGTTTGATGAGGAGATAAGCAAGTTGTGCAAGCTAAAGAATAAGTTGGCGAAAAGAAGAAAATTGTCTTATGGATAGGTTTAGAGAAGTTAGAGGGACCACGATCTACTTATCCAAGATGGGTGCGTCTAGAGGGGTGATTCGCCTTAAAACATAGGAAGTGTTCTACTAAATGTTATTTCTGGCTCATTTCCTCTCAATTCACGGGTGCCGTAGAGCTCAAAATTGGGTCGATTGCTTTTTTTAGTATTTATTGACGAATTGTCTAGAACATTTTGCCCCTTTTATCTGATGTATGCTGATGACTTGAAATTGTATAGAGAAATTGTGGGTGACGTCGATTTCCTAATCCTTCAAAATGACTTGGATAGGTTGGTGCCTTGAGAATTTTTAGCACTGAATTTAAATAAGTGCCAGATTATGAGTATTGCAAGAAAAATGATGTCGTGTAATGAATAATTTCAAATTGGTACTGTAGTGCCGACTAGAGTGAATGTCATTGAGGATCTGGGAGTCACGATTTTCGATTTATATTAATTATCACATTGATAAATTAATAAATACCTAGTTGTTATAAAACTATTGGACTGATAAATAGAAATGCAAGGTAATGATAATGATAATAAGTAGTAAGGATTCACAAAACCTTCCCCATAAATCATATTTATTAATAATCAAATTTAGCGAATGAACGAAGTTGAAATATAAATTGATAAGTTCGACATGTTTCGACAAACGTTAGTTGTCATCCTCAGGCTACAATAATAAGTGTTAACACATAAAACTATGATTCTAACTATACTTACTCTAAATTTAAGAGCTGAATTGAGTATGAGAGTATGAAGGAGGTAAATGAAGTGAAACTTAGAAATTACAGCGCGCTTAATTAAAATTAAGTTCAAGAAAAAATGTAAATTTTAGAGTATACAAGTATTATGTAATTATTTGTTGATTATGACTGAGTAAGTTTAGATTGATGTTTACTAGATTTTATTTGTTTATTGAATAATGAATATGTCACATTACGGCTGAGTTATTGTTTAATTTTTATGTTAAAGCCGTTTTAGGGACAGGGCAATTTCTGAATATTTTACTTAATAAATAAAAAAATAAAAGTAGGTTACGAAAACTTCGAATGGCGACCAAGGAAAACACAATCATACATCTTCATTACTTGCATTTCAAACGATTAAATTTAATTGGAAAAGTAATTGGAAATTTTTAACCTCATAAACAAACGTTAACTGTTTTACATTATGTTGCGTTTTAATATCTTAAATTATCGCCCTTTACCATTTCAAGATTAATGGCAGCTGTTTTGTGCAGATCGTATGCGAATAAGGACTAAACTACAGAATTTTTCTAATCCGTAAAATGGCGATTGTTATGCAACACCCCAATAAATTCAATGTCCGAGACGTGAGCGGAATAGTCATCAATGATTTTATGATGGTCCGTTCTCTATTTGTGCACAATACAATCACACGAAAAAGAAATAATTCGTGTATTGTTACGATTACAGTTATGTATCTAAAAACTTGTACTTACATCAATAATAAGAACGAGTCCTGACGCAAATCGTTATTCTTATACGTTCACGATTTTAATCCTAATTTGACCCAATTTTACAAGGAAAGAACCTGACATTTCGATTTGCTGTACATTCTTACTAAGAACAAAAAGATAAACTACAGTTTTATTGGAATTGCTGACTCTTCATTCATCCATATCACAGTAAGAGATCGGTTAAATTGAACATGTTTGCTAGAAATGAGGCGTTTGTGGTTTTGTATGTTTTTGACAGGTATTGAGGAGTATTTGTCAATTTTATTAATAATAAAGTGGTATCAAATGTTACTTATGTATGTGCATCAGACATAATATACATAAAACGTTTACAGGTTTCTTTTGGGTATATAAGTGGGTAAAGTCTAAAATATACAAGAACAACAACTGTAAAATCCTATTCACTATGAGAATGTGAATTATCCTTTCTGCTACTGTCACCTAAATTAATTATCAGCTTTTGTGGCTGTAGTATTTATTGATCTTCTGTAGCAATTACATTTTTCCCACTTTTCTTCTCTTATTTCTTGTATTTTCAATGGTATTGAAAACACAGAAATAAGGCTGTAGTTGTAATACTTCGTGTCCAAAGTTTTTCGACACATTGTCTATCACAAAAAATTTTATAAATCTTTGAGGTTTCGCCACTTCTAATGCTTGCTTTGCCGTATCTTCAAAATAAACATCCTCCCTAATTAGAAACTCGATAATTTGTGGCTTCGCTGTGGAAGAGCTGGGAATCCTTTGTTGTAATCGAGAATAGTAGCTCGCGTTATCCATAAGATTATAGAATTTTGTGGTAAATGGAGTATAAAGTTTATGGTGAATCCATATTTTCTGAACTTTATCATGAGTACCGTACCACGTCTCCTCTAACATATAAACCTTCCATTATTCTTTTTTATTGCTGTTAAATATTCTCGGTGTAATGTTTGAAGTCTATTTGACACCATTAACACTTGACGCTTATCAATTTTCTTGCACTTGAAACCAATTTTTTTTAGTTCACGCAGAAGAGTGGAGTCGAAAATATTTATACCGATGGCATATTCTCGGAGGTTGTTATTTAAACTTTGCACTGTGTGCACAATTTCCCTTTAAACAGGTCATATACTTTTCGTCCAATTAAATCTTCGTCACAACTGTCAATTTATTTAAAATGGCCGGAATCACACCTTCTTTTTCGTTCACTCGCCCCATGTTTTACTATTCCAGCCACTGTGGTTGTTAGTACATTGACGAGTCGAGTTGCTTCCTTTAGAAGTGCGGCTTTCTTTTAACGCACTATAGACATTTAGGATGATTTCCTTGGAGTCTCTTGAAAGATGCTTGTATGGACGTTTTTCCTTTTCCGGTGTTGTCTTCTGCTTCTACCCAGTTCGTCGTCTCCATCTATGTCTCTCCAAGGTCTTCATAGTAACGCACACATTCAAGTTAGGGTATTTCCCACAAAAGTTCACAAAGATTTTACTTGTAGTTTCACCCTTTGAATAATTTTTATGTACATTATCCCCATTTTCCTGCAATTTTTCTTTGTTTATATCTCTTTTGATGTTTATACATTTTGGTAGTTCTCATTTTGTTCCTTTTCTTCGATTTATTTCCCCACCATTACGTTGGCCTATTTCATTGCGTAGGTAATGCTCATTCACTGCTTTCATTCCTATCAATCTGTGTATTCATTTTTTTGTTGTAAACAAGGTACGTGTTTGTTCTCTAATCCTTCTCCGCTGGAGTGCCTTACAATCTGCCAGTTATTTTATGTGATGTTGTTCTACCAGTTCACTGTTTATTATATATTAGCTTATTAGATTATCATGTACGCAAAACAGCCTGAAGATGACAGTTTAGTCGAAACTAGTCGCATTTAATTAATGAAGAAATATGTGGGGAGGTTTTGTGAATTTGTATAATTTCGCCACAAAACAGCATTTAAACTTCTTCTCAAATTTAAAAACAATAACAACCACTCCTTACTGAAAAGTCCCACGAGCAATGACAGTATTTTTTAACTGTGACTGAGATGAGCCATACGGCTTTTCTGGCTTTCAAAACTAACAAAACAGGATATCGACGTCCTCACATGCTTCCACAGCTTAGTGTGGCATTGATTTCGTTTTTAAAATGGTTTCTTTTTACCATGAAACCGTGTACAATTAGTTAGCGTACGTCTCACCCAAGCAATTCACTTCTGTTCTGCTCGGAATTGTTTCGTGGCTTCAAAATACGGCCTTCTCTATCAAACTTCATTCTGTTTATTAAAATTTATTATTGGTTACTGCTTCCCCATGTAAAATTTAATTAGTATAATATTTTCCACAATGGAGTTTCACTGCGTTTGGTAAAGTCATTTTCCTCTAAATTATAGTTTTGGTTTCCTCATCAATTTCTTCTGGTGGTTTTCTCGATTTTGAAGAGAGGTTCTTAATTTCTTCATCTTTACTTTCTTCTTTATGTTTATCGATTGGCTTTCGGAAAATACCTGTTTTCTTTAGGTACAATGTCACAACACTTTATATACTGTCAGGAGGATTCATAACGCGTTAAAAACGCTTAAAACAATCATTTTCTCGTTCATACTTTTTATAAGAGAAATATCCGCCATTATTCAAAAGCTAACGCTAATTGTACTGTTGGAATCACTGCGATACTCTTATATCAAAAGTTATGCTCTATTTTGGAATCTATTCGGACAGAAAATTGTAGAACGGACATGTTAAGCATCTCTTAACATATTATTGGTTATTTCCGAATGACTAAACGTAATTAATACCAACCACTAACTAAACCATGTATTACAAACGCTTAATTACAATCCTATAAAGTTAAAAATGATACGTCACTGGAATTCCCTGCATAGGATTTTGAAACTCACTTGAACTGTCAAAGAGACTTTCATGAAGAGGTGTTTTACCCCACAGGATATTAAAATTTGTTGCCTTCAATTGTTTATAAATTAAAATTGACAAATGGGCAATATCTAGAATACTTCGGTAATTAAAACGGATGAAATCACATGGAAATAAATATTGATTATAGAGAACGCTCTTAGTTTCTAAATTCGGACCGAATGTCGCAATAATCGCCGCACAATTTATGAATATTGCTTTAAATAGAACAATATTGAATATGTATCTGACAAGTACACGAACAATCCATAATTTACTAACTTGAATTTGACGCCGCATATCTCAACAATTAGTGAGTTCCTCTCTAGGAAACGTTATCCAATAGTTTTCTAATCAGAAACTATTTCACCCTATCAAACGTTATATGCAGCATAGTTTGTAAACTAAGTTACGCTTCCAATGGTGAACACATCAAATTTTAAATCGTGCAAGCAAACACGTAAACGCCCTTTCGTACCAGTTCGTCTTCGAAAATGAAAATTAAAAACTACATAGAGCCATTCGGCTATCGCATTATCCCTTAACTAATATTTTTGAACAGATTGAACCGTTGAAAGGAACGATTTACTATACGAAATAATGTTGAGCGTATCTCCATAGTAAAATTTACAAGAAGTAATTGTTATATAATTGAGTATTAATTTTTCCATACGTAATCAGAATTTGTATTAATTTTGTATTCCCTGCAATCTAATTTAATTTTGGTTTGGTCTAATATGTTATTACACAATTACGGAAGGTTTTAAGCCAAATGTTCCAATTTAAAGTCCTCCACCACTTTGCATTACTTATACAGGGTTAGTAAAAAGTCCCGGAACGGTCGAATAACTTTGTTATTTGAAAAGTATGATTTCTGAAATTTTGTATGGGGGTATAGTTAATATAAATGCATTTTATGCAATAAAGTTTTTTTTTTTTCACTTCCGGTGTAATCGGAAATACGTCCAACTTTTTTTTTTAAATGGAACCCCCGGATTTTTTTAACACTTTTGAATGCAAAATAAAAAACTACGTTCAGGAAGTATTAACATGTTTAATTTTATTCACAACAAAACAGTTAAAAAATTAAAAAAGTGTCCTAATACAGAAAAATCAAGATACCTGTCTATTCAGGTTGCGATTACAATAATTGTTCAAAATGCTCTCCATTTACAATTTGACAAAAATGTAAACGGTCAGTAAAATTTCTTATTGAATTTTGTATTTGTTCTGGAGTGATGCGATTGGCTTCTTGAACTATTCTCTCTTCCAATTGTTCAAGATTATGGGGACACTTTTTTAATTTTTTAACTGTTTTGTTGTAAATAAAATTAAACATGTTAATACTTCCTGAACGTAGTTTTTTATTTTGCATTCAAAAGTGTTAAAAAAATCTGGGGGTTCCATTTAAAAAAAAAAGTTGGACGTATTTCCGATTACACCGGAAGTGAAAAAAAACAAACTTTATTGCATAAAATGCATTTATATTAACTATACCCCCATACCAAATTTCAGAAATCATACTTTTCAAATAACAAAGTTATTCGATCGTTCCGGGACTTTTTACTAACCCTGTATACACGCACCTGTAAATGGTATAGATTTTTTTCATTAGATGAAGGGGAAAGTATCAATTTAGTATCTCATTTGAAAGAAAAATGCAATCGAATACCATCATATAGGTTTCGAGAAAACTGTTGCGGTACTTAATCTTAAGGTCACTCTTGTCAATGTTTCGATGTGAAAGGGTGAAGAATTTTCTGACAAAGCGAAAAAGTTCGAATACCAACATTTATAACCATCGTGGACGATGCATCTAAAGTCAAAAATAACTTGAAGAAAAGATTAAAAGTAAAAATCAACTCAACAATTGGCCAAAAAGTGATTAAGCTTGCTTTAAGATATGCAAGTCAATCGTGACCCCTAATTGAATGGTGGAAAAGCAAAATTGATAATGTAAAAACTGGGACGAGAAGTGAATTGTTGCGTGAGCAATTAAATATAGCACCGGACAAAGAATTAATTCAACAATGTCACCTTAGATGGTTGGAACATTATTAGTAAGGACGAGAAAGATAACCAGGAAACATAAGCGACCTGAAAGGACTAGATACTAGTTACACATACGTATTTATAACAGTATTTGCACATAAAGTAATAATTATTTTCTTGTAAGTATAATATATCACACAAACGGCGGCGTCCTTTATAAAGGACATTTTAGCGTTTATAGGGAACTACATCAAAATAAATTTTCAGTTATTATCACCACCCACTGAAACTTCATAAATTTCTCGAGGAAATTGAGAACATGGATAATGTTCATAGAACAACTTCTATTACAATTTTTCTGTCGCAAAATGCCAACGACGAGGTAACACATGAAGATTCTGGGGGCGAAGACGACGTAGTTATAGACAATTTTCCAGGACAACTAAGAGTTCTTGGAAAGGTAAATTTTAAAAATTACTCGGACATGAATAATAATAGCGATCAAGAAAATGAATCTTGGAACGAGGAAATGGTATCATTGGTTCTGTCTTGAGCCCTTCACACCAGCACAAGAAAAAGGATCGCGGTTCTTATGAATTTATGTTAGAGCCGGATTATAATATTATTGTCTGCTGATGGAATGATAATAGTTTAGTCACTTTAGCCTCAATTAGTAGTACTGTCCATCAAATTGGTTTCGTAAAAAGATTTTCTCAAAAGGAAAAAGCAATATAACGAGTGTATGGAAGGCGTAGATCGATCTGACCAAAACATTAGCTTATATCGTGTGTCTATTAGAGGTAAAAAATGGTACTTCTCAGTTTTTTGGCATTTGCTTGATATGGCAGTTCAAAACGCATGGCCGTTGCATCATAAATATGAAGGGAAAAGGGACCTATTGTATTTTAGAGCACAAGCGATTTTGGAAACATACAACAAGCCAAGTTGTTACCAAACCGGCACGAATCTTCATGATATTATGGTTTAGATCACATCATAGCGTACAAAGAAAAACAAAAGAAATGCAAATTTTGTACAAAAAAAGTCAATTTTATGTGTGTGAAATCCAATGTTGGGTTTCACCCTAAAGACTGTTTTTATCAATATCACTTTCGGCATTAATTTGCATTATACAGAGAGCGTATAAAGTTTCAAAACCTTTTTTTTCTTTTTCCCCGTAGGAATTTGCGAAAAACGCTTGAACACGTCAAATTGATTTGTTTTTAAAGAAATTTTTGAGACCATTTTCATTTTTCCACCTCCCTCCGTTTTCAACTTATGACGTGAGAGCCATTTTTTTTAAATACAACCCCCTCCATTTTTTAGTGGATTTGGATAGATCATAAAATTCTGATTTAAGTAATATGCACATGTTTAGCTTTCTGGCCAATAGTTTCCGAGATATTAATTTTGGAAAGTAAAAAATGTAGACTATTAGTGCTAATACTGATTGTGCTATTTTGTAATGGGAAATCGGTTACCATCAACAACAACAAAATCCTTATCGAGAAAAAAATACCAATGATTTATTTTAAGTTAAGTTGTAAAATAATACGTACAGTTGGGGCAATGAATCTTTACCGATTCGGCCGCCATGATATTTGTACAACTTAAGATTAAATTTCAAAGTCAAATCAACCACGTCTTTAATAAATAACTTATTTTACAAATAAACGATTAATAATGAGTAAAACTGTGTTAATTTATTTATTAAATTTATCTGGCATTTTAGAAATGAAAGAATTAGAAAAAAACACCAGGCATTACCTAAAAACATAGCCTTAAGTGATCATATTTTTAATGAGAATTACAACTTACGAAATAAAAGAGGTGAGAGAAATTTCAAAAAACACAAAAGTAAACAAACAAGCACTACACCGAAGTCAAATGAAGTACTTTGACGTACAATCAACGACAAGCATATTATGTTGCGTCCTTTTCTGCATCATTGTGCTTTATGAAACGTATATCGACGCTTAAATGACATGAGATTTGCAGTTTGTCTTTGTTTGTTTTTAGTAATAAAGTGGTCGAATGACGGATACGCACGTCGTTGTATGTGAACATACATCGGTAAAGATCCAGCGGCCGAACTGTAGGTACTAAACAAGTCACAAAAATAATAATAACGGAAAAACATTGATTAGGGACAAAATCAAATTAAATGTTCAAATTGTTGACCATTTTGTTCTTGGCAGAATGCCAATCGATGTCGAAATGCCGAACAAACATTTAGGAGAACTTCTGGCTGTATTTGTCTCATCTCGGCGTGGATCCGCTCCTTCAATTGTTGAATTGTGGCTGGCCGATTAAAGTATACTTTACTTTTGATTTGATCCCATAAGAAAAAATCTAGAGGGGTCAGGTCTGGGGACCGTGCCGGCCATTCAACAAAACCCCTTCTACCAATCCACCTGCCTTGGAAGACTTCGTTGAGATAGTCGCGTACCATTCGGCTATAATGAGGTGGAGCCCCATCTTGTTGGAACAACAAGTCTTCATTTGGAATGTCGGCATCTTGTTGATTTGGGAATAGAACCGCCAAAGCTGGAACGAGGTAATCTCTCAATAGCTCCAAATATTTTTGGCCTGTCAACGAGCCATCAATGAAGAAAGGCCCAATAATCCTATCACCGACTATTCCTGCCTAAACGTTTACTTTTTCCGGAAATTGGGTATGGGCTTCCATCATCCACTGAGGGTTGTGCTCCGACCAATAGCGACAGTTTTGTCTATTCACCGTTCCATTCAAATCAAAAGTTGCCTCATCACTAAATAAAATTCGGCTAGCAAACCTTTCATCGATGTTACAAAGATTCATCATTTGTTCGCAAAACTGAACCCTACGATCAAAATCATCCTCGTTCAGTTCGTGGACTAAATTAGCTTTGTAGGGATGCCATTTCTGTCGTTTTAAAAAATTCAAAACAGATCGTTGTGAAATCCCATTATTTGCCGCAACAGCTCTTGAGGGAATATGAGGGTTTTCTTGCAACTCTAACTGCACGTTCAGCTTAACATCTTCCGGAACTGCAGGTCGCCCACTTCTCGGGCGATCTCTAACATGCCCCAACTGTTCATACTTTCTTACGATTCCACTAACAGACGTCTTAAGAAGAGGTTCTTCAAGCGGATATTTATTATTAAAATAAATGCACACTTCTTCGTAGATACGTGTTCTGTCACCACAACCTCTAATGATAAGAATTTCTATTCTTTGTGCCTCCGAAAAACGTCGAACCATTTTGAAATTTACTTATGACACGATAAATCGACCAAACTTCAATCTGACTGCAAGCAGGTACCTACTCATTTGTTTCACCTACTATTTTGTTAAATAAGTATTTTTACGTGAAGTGATTGATGTGCCTACAAAATGGCACAATCACGGTATTACCAGTCTACATTTTTTACTTTCAAAAATTAATATCTCGGAAACTATTGGCCAGAAAGCTAAATATGTGCATATTACTTAAATCAGAATTCTATGATCTATCCAAATCCACTAAAAAATGGAGGGGGTTGTATTTAAAAAAAAATGGCTCTGACGTCATAACTTGAAAACGGCGGGAGGTGGAAAAATGAAAATGGTCTCAAAAATTTCTTTAAAAACAAATCAATTTGACGTGTTCAAGCGTTTTTCGCAAATTCCTACGGGAAAAAAGAAAAAAAAAGGTTTTGAAACTTTTGTACGCTCTCTGTATATATTTTGTTTTTATACAAACAAATTTCAAATAAAATCTTTCTAAATGTTTAATGGTTGTTTTACTTACAATGAACACTGCCATGTATGAAGCTAAAGTACTTTTAAAAGGACATCCTTTTTTACAATAACGTGATACTGTTGAAATTTTTTGATATTTTTTATATGATTTTTCATGTAGGTATAATTGTCACAATAAACACACATTTGATAAAATTTTCAAACAAAAAATAGATTCCAGGACAATTATTGTGGATGTTTCATTTTTTAGCCTGTTTTTAGTTTAATTGCTTAATTAGGAGTGAATAAAGGCTACTACTCAGGCAGCTGTGGCGGGAAATATTTCCTCGTGTAAGTACAAGATGCCAGTCGGATAGACAAGATATTATATTTTTTAAAAGTTTACGTTTCACCCATTAATGTGGGCATATTCATAACATAGTAAAATCAAAAATAATAAATTCTAAAAAACAAACTTACGATAGAAGTAACTCGGCAAGATGACTCACCTGCAACAAAAAGAAAATAATTTTTAACAAAATTTATAAAACGAGCATAACAAATCATTATGGGTAACAAATTAAGTAATAGTTTAATTAAAAATTATTTATTTTGGGTTAAACTGTGTAGGTTTTTTATTGATTAAACAATCCAAACGTTTCAATAAAATCAATAAAAAACCTACACAGTTTAACCCAAAATAAATAATTTTTAATTAAAATGAACAACTGTGGAAGCTTTCATTTTTATATTAAGTAATAGTTTAATTAATGTTGTTAGTTAATTGTATTACGGCAGATTTTATACCTGCAATTAATTCTGCGAACACAAACTGAATTCATTTAATGAGTATTTTGTATATTAATTAGATAATGATGTTGATGTATGTTACCAACCTATTAGTTGCTGCTCTGTTTACTATTTACACGTTTATAGTAGTTATAAACACTCGCGAAATTAATATTTGTATACGGATACCCACGCGCGGCAACGAAACAAACTTTATTGAAACTGAAGGCACCAACATTGTTTTCTCTTTATAAATCAAAATTAGACTCTTTCAAACTAGTAGAACACGTTTGTTATCGACGTATTATGTCTGAGGTGATCCGTTAAAGCCATGGTCACGTGATGAAGGATTCTAAAAGCGAAAAAACTTGTTCTCTGTGATCATGAAATTAAAAATTGTTAGAAAATTAATCTGTTACTACAATGACGGAAAATTTTAAACAAATTTCAGTGATAATCATTATACAGTACGAAGGGTGCAAATTATCCTGTTTACTTAAAACTTTTCAGTTCATTTAGAATCTAAAATTCTCTATAGTGCGAAATTGTATATTAAAGATGTAATATATTAATATGAGGAAAACTGGAACAAAGATACGTTCTATTTTGTATGTATTTATGAGAGATTTCCATTTGGTAATCTATTCCTCATGGTTTTGACGGAAATGTCTTCAGAACTACGCAGAGTGTGTATTTTCATATACAATTAGTCCTTGATATTAAGATGCCTTTCGGGCAACCAGATTGTACATCATAAGACATACATACATTGGTCTCCAAGAATTTGTCCAAAGTTTAATTGAGAGAGTTCCTATTAATTGTAAGAGTGGAATTACATTTGTTACTTTTTCGAAAGAAATCATAATAAATAAAATAATTCTTTCCAATTCAGTATTGAATTTAATTTCCAGAAAAAACAGTAAGTACACCTATTCCATCCTACTTTACTATTTTATAACCTTCTTAGAAACCCTTTATTGCCCAGTAAAATGGGAAAATTTGGATGAAATAATGGTTACAGCTTTGAAAATTTGGGTACAAGCTTGTTTTGTGCTCCCTTTGGAGTGTTCAAAAGTCCCCACCCGTACGCTTATATCTCGAGAATGGCCATTCGTATCGCAAAATGCTTCAAATAAAAGTTGTAGAGAATTTAATTAAGAACAATTTTTTGCTGGGCTATTAAGGATTATCTTACAGGACGCTGCGCTAAAATCTATTGAGCACTTTCGAATAATTTAGAATGATAATCCATAAAATAAACTGAATCAAAAGTTTTAAGATATTCAATTACAGTTGGAAATGCCACTCGTGGTTTCTTAAGAGCGGCAATGTGATTTTTCATATAATAATAAATAGCTGAGCATTAATTTTCGCTAAAAGTTTGCGATTGAAACTTATGAATAACCTTATTCCCAAATTACGCATTTATGTTTAAAGCTTGTGAAAAACAGAAGTATTTTAGATGTGAAAGCCAGCAGATCAAAATATAAAAAGATATAATAATTTGGCAATACTTGTTTTAAATTAGCGGAATAAGAATATTTTATCACTCCATTGATTTTATTGTGTCGAATTCGGATATTCAGTTGATTTAGCAAAATGTTTTGTCACGTATTACAATCACGATTGACTGAATTAACTAACCGCTCATGGTATGCACAAATTTGAGGTCGCCTTTTATTAAACGAAATGACCGACACAATACAATTTAATTTTCCAGTTAAAACGCGCCAATTAGATATTATCATTTATAAAGTTGTAGGTTTGCAGATAAAAACTCAACTATAATACCAATAATTGCTACTTTATTTTGTAAAATTAAGCGGACGTTACTCAAAATTTAACAATAGTTGGGTAGTTATAATTAATGGAAATCTTGTGGAGACGTGTTCGGTTGTATTTGAAATAAATATTTTTTAATCCTTCTTTCACAAAGAAAATTAAAATATTCTAGTAAGAGTTGATGGATAAATAATTCACAAAACCTTCCCCATGTAACGTTTAATATATGATAATACATAATGAATTAAAAGAAGCGACTAGTTTCGATATGAAAATAATCATCAGGCTAGGTCTATAATGTTATAATCTAATAAATTAAATGATCACTTGGCTTTGGAGTAATGCACGACCTTAGGGTAATATCATTTATCAAATAATTTTTTTCTTTTTTAAAGAATAACTTCGTTATGAATACTATAGTCCAACCTTGAATTGTACAAAATTTTGACAAAATAATTATTAATTTGGCAACCGCACAGCACATCCAATATCAAAGAAAATTTCAGGCGTGACATAAATATATGGTTGGTCGATACATGAAGGGAAAATAATATAGGGTAAGTATGCCATTTAAAAAAAAGTGACATTTTCCTGGCAGGTGAAAATGCAACATACTGTAGATATAAAAATATTTTTAAAAGACGCACAATTCTAAATCAAAGCGACCTTTATTTGAAACTTTTTTCTGTATCTTTAAGCCACATTGAGTTATCGATCGATTACAGAGCAGCCTGTACATATATTTCTGTCACGTACGATTTCTAATCAATTATCAATAACTGCTATTCGTACTTTTGTTAACATCGCATCTTTAATTACTCCTTACTAATGTTGTGTGAAAAATTATTGAGATATATGGATGCAATCGAAATATTTATGCTTTCTATGAAAATGAGAACTTATGTGTACACAGTACTTAAGAAGGACAGCTCTTTGGATATTTGGCACATAAATAAAACTTTTTGTAGTATGAATAAATTATTCAAATCATCTAACCGACGCGACGTCATGACTTAAAGAAAATTTCAATTTGAAAAATTGCTGACTATGTAAACTTGAAAACTAACCCTCACTAATTTCATGGGACACATTTTGAAATATTAATATTAGAAAATGTTACAATGTGTGCTAGGTGATTGAAAATCTGAATTATAACAAAATAATGTTATACCCGTTTCATATTCACATAAATAATATTACACTCACCCTTTAAACTAGTAACACAATTTGAAACACTTTTGAAACTTAATATCCAGAGCTATTATATAACGTAATCTAATATGAGGCGTAACTAATTGTTTTTGGTAGAAAATTTAGCTTAAAGTTACATGAAGGCTTTTCCTGTAATTTTGTATTAATGAAAATTATATTTGCATAATTTGCTTTAATTAACTGAGATTTTTCCATTCCGATTGGCGGTGGATATCGGTAAATAATATCTACAGTACGTTAAATCATAGATTTATTAGCCTATGGTTAAATGTTTAGTACAGGTTTTATGGTTAATTCAATTTTGAAGAGTATTAAAGCTTACACGTGCACGTAATAATAGCTATAGTAATACCTTCACCGATTAATGAACGTATTGTTTTAACATACTAATTTACCCTTTTTTTTTGTTGCAGGTAAGTCATTTTTACAAATACTACATTGAGTGATCCACGAACTACCTACATCTGGGTAAGTGTCAAATTGTGAAATTTGTCGTACTACTTGTAGGTACCATCAGTCGGTTAGGGTGTATTAGTAATTGAGTCAGAGGTGTTTATTTTTTAACTTATAGCGAATACGTGTATAATGCACTACTTCTTTTTCACCTCTTATACCCTTTATATACTCACCGTACATGGTGTAAATGGACCTTTAGAAGATAATAAATATAATATGTATACGTTCTTCAATGGGTCCACACCAACCAATGGTTTAGCAAAATACTAAGTGAATCTCCAGGGAAATGTGTAACGCAAAAGTTTTTTAATCAAGTATTTCATATATCACACTCTATGTATTACTTCCTCGACAGATGACGTTCTTCATCACCCTACCTTTCCATTGATACCACCGAGATACCACGTTTGAAACCTAGTGAGTAGTGACGTATTTATTTGATATGACAGCAAAATAAGTGTGTAAACGCTGTATTTCCATATGCGTTTTGAGGCGAGTAGAATCACATCAAAGAGTATAATTTAGTCATCATTCCTACCACGAGAAAACATTGAATTTCAATTATGACAGTCATGACAAGTTAAAACAGTCCAATTGAAGTTTAAGGTAATTTTTGTGTGATGTTTCAGATGATTTGGTCATCTCAATTTAAACGCTTTCATAATATCCTCTCGATAGGGTATTTCAAGAAAAACATTTTTTGTACTTCTTTTCCAAAAAACGGTAAAAAGTAATTAAATTTTTTGTGTAACCCTTAAACGATCTTCGAAATGGAAGGTGTCAAAAAGTGACACTCTCTCAATTAAATTTGACAACTTGATACTAAATATCAAATAATTTTTAACTGTCGGTGTGAATTTTTTTGTCCAAACACAATATAGAGAGGGTTATGATCCCAAAATTTTTCAACGGATATATTTTGATAAACAATAAACTATTGTCAAAAATAGTTCGGGGACTAATTCATACTAGTGACAATAAGTTAACATTTTTTGCAATACTGCCTTGCGTTCGTCCCATAATGTTGTACGCATGACTTGGATGGTGGAATCTCGTTACGTGTATCCAGTTATAATTCTAGAAGAAGAATTTTTGGGAAAAGTAGTCAAATTTGTTTCTCGTACAGCTTTTGTTTGGGACCGAGTATCTCGGAAATCCACTTTACTAATTCCAAAATCTTTTTTTTTTTTGTTCGTACTACCAGGGTTGTTCCACGCCTTGCGTCATAATTAGTAAACTCTCCGCTCCATTGTAATACTTGGATTTGTATACTTCACTTGGAAATAGGATGGGTTATTTTCTCTATACACTGTCGCCATTCCCTCACGGGAATTCTATAGGTTACTGTCACCTTTCGATATAAACACCTTTGACATGCAAATGACAAATTTGGAGATAACACTGTGTTAGTTTTAAAAGAAGGATGTTGTAATGTATGACTGATATTTAAGTTGTTGAATTTAAAATTTTGAGGATATTATTGATACCAAAAGCAAAGAATTTACTCAGTAATAGAATGTACATTTTTATTTTTGAGAATGAAGCTCGCTGGAATGTAAAGGAGTCCTGTAATATTATTCCTGGAGGATAAGGGATTAAACGAATCATTCCGAAGGAAACAGCTTAATATGAATTTTCTAATTACGGAAATAGCAACGACGTTACGGTTGTATAGCATCGCGAAATCTACATTAGTTGGTTGGCTCTTATCTAAATAACCCACACAGAGTAAATTGTGTCAAAACCGGCACTATAAAACTATATTTAATGTTACGATAATATTTTTCATTAGCCAAAAGAAAAATAAAGACCAATTTTCTCATGAAAGCTGTTATTTTTATGCCAATGATACCGTAATGATGTTTCAAAATATCTACTTTATAATACCATTTACATGGTCCAACAGAGATAATTCAATTACAGTGCAAAGTAATAACGAAAAAACAAAACGTTTCAAACACCGACACGGTAACAAAGTGGAAATAAAGTACATTAGTCTACAGTACACAATCTCTATTGAAAATGAGTTTAAAGCTCGCATCATGAAAGGGAAATCAATAAATCCAATATAATCAATGAGCTCTCATATTTACCTTAATATTTATAGTAAGATTTTGATTTTTTATTATCATCTAGAAATTTAAAAAGTTTAACGATTATTTTGAAAAATTCAAACTTCTTTATACAAGTATGGCAGTAATTCTACTATGGAGCGATAAGATTCAATAAGAACTCTCCCATAACAAAATTTATTAATTAGATGAATTTTGTAAATCTCATTTCACTTGAAGTTGGATGATGACCAGGTCGAAACTAGTAGCTTGTTCATTTATTCACATTTTATTTGTTCATTCATCTAATAAATAAAATACCGTAGTTTTGGGGGTAAAAGCAAGATCTTTCAATAATTAGCATTATCCTCACAGAAGGGAATATCTTAAATAA
Source organism: Pyrocoelia pectoralis (assembly GCA_036250285.1). Lineage (NCBI taxonomy): Eukaryota > Metazoa > Arthropoda > Insecta > Coleoptera > Lampyridae > Pyrocoelia > Pyrocoelia pectoralis. Next base: position 716,130 of record CM070074.1, on the reverse strand, counting down.
AAATAAACAGGATAGGGACTTAGACAACGCATTGAGGTTTTTTGTAGAAAAATTTCCACCACATCCATTTTGAACAAAATGTTCTTGGTTGGGTAAACTTTAGCATCAGCTGAAACAATTTGTTTCTGAAGCAGTTACATCAAACGTTAAGCTGTTATAATTCCCAAAAACAGGGTCCAATATGTTTATTTTTTGCGATACTGGATCCGTTTGTACAAACTTAAATGGGTCGTTAGTTGTCCATGTTCTCAAATTTTGTATATTTGGTACAATACGAATTTATTACAATAATTCCATGTTACCTAAAAATTTTTTTTGTTTATCACTCCATGGGATCATTGTAAAAACTCTACAAAAACAATTCATTTAGGCGGTTTTGCTAAATTATATCCTTTTTTTGTATTTGTTTTTCATATTCATATAATAAACGCTTTTTTCTTAACCGAGAGGAAATGACTTGAGAAAAATTAATCACATTTGTCAGTGTGAGCACTTCTGCTCATTTATTGTTCATTTATAAATATTAAGATTATAGAAGATGACTGTAAATAACAGCAGAAAAGTGTTCTTCCATTGAATTGTGACCCTTCTTAAAAATGAAATCCACTAAACGTTCTCGTTAACGTTAAAAATGTTCATTTTGGAATCATACACCTGTGAATTGACCACGAATTTCGATCATAAAGTTTAAATTGGATGCTGTTTGTGTTTCTATCACTCAATGTAATATAACACGAAAAGCTCTTCAAACCCTCGTAACACTTTCCGAGAACGTCTTTCTAAAGATTTAATAAACATAAACCACCTGCACCAATATTATTGTAATATAAACGTTAAAGTTATACGTTTAGCATAAAATTTCTGTGGGAATGAACAACTGATATAATAGCCGTGATAATCCGACAAAACTGCGTTTGTGATCAATATAATATTTGTGCTCGACAAATTTGTCAGCACAATTTCCGATGTTATTATTACTGAAATGTTTTCAATTACGAATTGCCTTTTTAACTCAGCGTTTCACTTCACAACAATTTTCCTCATCTCTGAAAACGTTTTTCTTTTTGATGTGTTCTCGCACAAATATGTCAAATCAAAGTCGCTTCAGCTTTTCATTTTCAGTCTAGAATGTATTTTTCATTGAAAGTTTCGACAAATTATATTTTATACAACTAAAGGGGTTTCCCTTTTACTGAATTCGAAATCAATGCTGACCTTTATTATTTAATTTGGATAAATTCGCGAAAGGGATCAACAAGTTTATAGATGACGGGATCCGTCGAAACGTTCCTCTTTCGGCATATTTCTTTCGCAGGGTGATTTCGCCTTTGTAGGAAAAACTTCTTGTGGAATGCGTATAAGCAACAAACGGTAGCTCTCTGTAGGAGAACTAGAAGGCGCGCGCGGGGTCAGGCGAAATCAATATGAGGGGTGGCTTTTAGGGGCGCAGGCCTGAGCCCCCGTGAGCCCAGAAAGCGCCAGTCTGCCTTCGCCCCATTCGGTTATTGCATCCGCATTATCACCAGCTATAGAACGATATCATTACATGTGTAGTTTGTTGTGTGAGCTTTTTGCTAAATGCTTTAAGTGACCAAAAGTGCATCGACATTCAACAATTTATAGATCACGTGTACACCCCATATAAGTGCCAACTGTATGTTTACACGTGTTTTTCTCTCCAATCATGTTTAGGGCAAAACTAATTATGAATAAATCGCTATAGCTCTGCTTCATTAACCTTCGACAACCCTCGAGGTTTAATGAGGAATCGCTTGGGTACACTAACCTCTAGTACAAAACACACTTCATTTTCAGGATTTTCAGCTTTAAACGGAAGTGTTGCGGGAATCGCTCAATTCAACGAAATTATTATCGATTTGGGAAGTACTAAGTGTGAACACGTATAAACAAACGAATCTAGTGAATTAATAACATCCAGTGTTGGCTTTCAGTGTCTTTTTGTGTATTTTTCAGAAGTAAAATTCAGGTCAGTTCGATGTTGTTTGTGTGTTAATCTCTCTTCTTGTTCTGTGTTTGATGTTGACTTGAGTACGACATTACAGGATTAGAAAATAAAATTATACGAAAGGTGATTGCTGTATAATTATACTTTCGTTAATTGTTTATTAAAGTAAATTACTAAGTCGATTTCAATTTGGTATTTATGAAATTCTTCGTTTTAAACATATTTAAAGCTTAAATAATGCTGAGACATCAAAATACAAAGCCTTAGGTGTCAATTTTCGACAAGTAACTCAGGACCAGTCTATTTACGGGATTATTATTCATTGTTTCAGCTCTATTACACTTTTTCACTCAAGAGGATTCTATTTCCGACACATTATTGAAACAACTGCCTTGTGTAAAGTTTTAGTTTTAACGTGTTATTTCTACCTAAATGAAAATTTTTCAAAGACCCAGAAAACATGAAAAAATGCACTCCGATATTATTCGTTAATCTCAAAGGACATTTTGAAGCTCTATCCGTTAGCCCTGTCGAAGTCTAAGACCAGAAGATTATTGATTCTTACACTCAAAATGTCTAAAATGTTGTCCGAAATGTTTTTTCTTAAATGTGTAGAAATTCATTTTTCGATTACATACATATTTATATTGAAACACCAATATCTAAATAAAGTATTTTGCATAGACGATACTAACGTAATTCTGCAATTTCTTTGAGTAAAAGCTTATGTTGTTGGTTTAAGCTTTTCGGAAAAAAACGTAGTTACTGTAATAGACGCACCGAAAGTAATAGTACCTAACGGTTAGAGATGGAATTGAATTTTATTGTTATTCCTTTTACATAAACTGACTTTTAATTAATGTCATTTAATAAAGTAAAGTCACAATCAAGCAGTTTTATAAATGTTACTTTATTGTTTATACGTGTTCTTTTGAAGTTAACTATATGACATTATTTTCTGTAAAAGTTTCCCTCGACATCTTTGTCCTTAAAGCTTGTTAATTAAAAACTTTTCAAATCAAAACTAAGTAAACATGAACAATATATTTGTTGCTAACTTACTGCGGCGGTTCCAACTTTATGCATTAATCTTACGTTCACCTTAAACTGCCCAATAAATTACGGAAAATGGCTATGGTACCTACGCGAGTCTAAAATATGCTAAGATCACTGGAGATATCTTATTAAAATCTGTACAAATTTTCGGAAATACCTTTTTTAGTAAAGAGACTGAAAAAGTTTTGGTTTAACATAGGAAGATTCTAATTGAAGATATGAAAACTTTCTACTAAATTGGTAAATATTTTTTTTAATAGGAATATAATAAAGTGCCTTGGTTATATCCCATTGAAAAACAAAGTGGTTACTGTAACAGTAATTTCTTGTCAGAGCGGAGGCTTCCACGGCCAGAGTCAGTAAAATAAAGACCACCTCCGGAGTAGGACTGTGTCAATGTTGAAAGAATCAACGTTTCGGCCACAAACAAAATAAAACAATAATAATAGAAGTAAAATATAAAAACTCTTACCAAATGAACCAACGGGAACAACACACATTACTTATGTAGTGGTTTAGTCTACAATGGCGATACTGGTAGATCAGTTAGCACTCGAATGTTCTAGCACGAGCGTTCGAGGTCACCATAGCTCCAAGTCCGCTGTTGCTGAGCAATCTGTTCAAAACGGCTACAATATCTTGTTTCAAGAAGCCAAGTCTCTTTCCCATTCCCCCTTCTTCTACCAAATCAAAATCCGCGAGGGAATTGAGGTTTCCAAACACCCCAACAATTTCAACTGTGACGAAGGATGGTCACTTTCTCCACTTTGGAAATCTTTATCCCATTGGCTGATTCCTGACATGGTCCTACCCCGGAAGTCGTCTTTATCTTATAGTAATTTCTTATTTTATAGGCGTTAAAAATCGTAAAAACAGAGACTTATCATACATTTATTTGAGGCAAAAATTCGCTGTTGCAAACCTCAAAAAGACACGGAAATCTTGATAAGAATCCTTTTAAGTCCTTTCACAGCCAAGAAATTAAATAGTCAACAAGAGAGAGTGGTTCTCAGTGCTGGCAATTTTTGGACAAAAGTTTTGATATTTTGTAGTTGTAGCATCAAAATATCAAAACTCCTTGAATTTGTTGCCCAAAAATTGCCAACACTGAGAACCACTTTCTCTTGTTGACTATTTTATTTCTTGGCTGTGAAAAGACTTAAAAGGATTCTTATCAAGATTTCCATTTTTAAAATGTTTTTTCTTTACGATTACCTACATTAATTTTGTTTACCGTGGAAATAATTTGTTCCCCCTCACCCCACTCTCTTAATCTATAATTAAATAATTTAGTGCAATTTTAGTCAGCTTTATCAGCTTAGCGTTAACACTACGGCAAAACTCTATTTCACAGACGAACATAAGCACAGAATACGTTATAATATTTTCGTTGAAATAGAATTATAATAAAGCATTTCACTTATTACAGTGATGAAGCTTAACGGTCCATTTATATAAAAACTAAGCTCACTTCAACTTACTCCGTATAGTTTCTAGGAAGGAAAGTAAAAAGAAAGCATATTTCATGCAACGTTTTTTCATATTCTTTTAGGAAAAAGAGTATTAGCTTGATTAGCAAAGCGTAGTATCAAAATACCGACAGTTTCGCAGTTACGAATTAACGTTGTTAGGAAGAGGAAAACAACGCAGAACATACTATCAAAGTTTTAAAGTTAGAGCTTAAACCATAAGTCAGAAATATCGAAAGTGACCTAATCTGAAATATTAGATTACATATTCGCAGCAACAGGAATAAAGTTGGCATCAGTTCTAAATGTACGATCATAAAACTTAACAAGTTTAGCACGTAACTTTATTCTACGACAAGACAATTTTATTCAATAAGATTTATTTAAAATATCGGACGCGTTTCAAACATTAAAATAAAAAACAACTTAAGCAAAGTTTTACAAATTACAAGTTAATCCTTTTTAGTTATTTTGGCAACGCACACAAACTGAATTAACATTTAAATTTCGAAGTAATATCCTTTTTCGATCGAAAACAGAAATAGAAAACCACAAATTAAAAAAATAAATGTAATCACGGTTCAATTTCATTAAAAGAACCACTTCATTAAAACATACACAGGACGATACGGAAATTGGAAATTACAATGAAAATGCGCTAATACAATGACTATCGATTTTAATTGTGACACCATTAGTTGTTGTTAGTTAATAATTAGAGCGTAATTTGTTGCTATTGATAGCCATATTAGAGTGCTCCAAATATAAAATTATTATTCCAGCTTGTAAAGGGAAAAATAACATCCTCTATAATTTAGGAACTCGGCCAGGATGTTTTGTTAAAATTGTGTAGCAAACGATGTATCTTAGAGACAATCGTTTATTAATTAAATCTAATTTACTTAGACTGACAGTAATTTAACGTTTGCACAATTGACTATACGAGGTCTTAAATTGTAAAGCGCCAGTGTAATTACACGACCGATTAATAACGTAAGAATAGAACACGCTATTGATCTCGCCTTCCCATTAATTAATGTAATGTGAACAAATATCAATTCTTAACACGCCACGAACACGTCGTCATCAATCATAACCCTTTTGAGGCTAAGGGGATATGATTAAATTGATGACCAACGTCCACATTATCAATTTACCCAACGCGGTAGTATTAAGCTTCGTAGTAACTATCGAAGTAAAAGTTATTCCAAAAATGGTATTTCGAGTGAAAACAAATTATAGCGTTAGATAAGCTTTTATTCGATGTTTAAAATTCGTTCTAAAAATGGAGTAGGTAAATCTGGTTCTTCATGGATCCAGAATTACTAGAGGGAACCTTTTTATTGTTATGCCAACCAAAACCGCAAGATAAACGTCGGACACTTGAAGAAAGCAATGCTGGGTCGAATCCCCCTGTTAATGGATTAGATGATCCTTCCAGTACACCTTTTCTGTAACAGTTCTTAGTACGTTAGACGACAGAGACGCGTGATGATACAGTAGTGTAAGGGATGGTAGCCGTCAGTAGAAAATTTATTTATGACTAGAACATTTTTTTGCACAAAAATAGCAGAATATAACCACGTCCTTTTCGACAAGTACAACTCTCGTCATGATTGAAAAACAAAGGAAAAATTAAAATCGGAATAGTTGAGCATTGAAGATAGATACTACGTACGCATCTCTTCCAAGTCTTTACATTTTGGTTTTTCATCTTTGTCAAATTCATTCTGCAAATTCTCGTTATACAACAAAAGCTTAGGGGCATGAAATCGGAATCTCTTTAAACCAAGGTGTATTTCCGTCTCGTTTATTCTAATGGAACAACAAGGTTTATTGAGTAAAATATGAAATCAACACACAACTAAAAAGAAAAATAATGTTAAACTCGAGCACAAACTTTACCTATTAGCCCAGTCAATGAAGGTAAAAAATTAAGCTTTGTCGCAACTAATTAGGGGAAAGCTGAATTTTTGCAGGATGTTAGTACATAAGGCATACACTAAAAAAACACAAAGTCCCGAGCTCTCCCCCTCTTGCTTTCACCCCCATCCCTGCAGCAACCTTACTCTGGTTATATGCTTACAACTCGAAAACTAATGATGTTACCGGGTTGGTTCTTATATTATTTTATTCCTAACAAAATTATTAACAAATTATGTTATACATATACACTTTTTATGTAGATAGCTTCGTTTTGCTGTAATACTTAAACATATATACATTTCTTCCTAAGACGTACAGATATAAAGGTATAATTTGTTCAAGTTACTTTTCGTTTTTTGAAGTGACAGTTTTCTATATTATGTTTAAGTATTACAGCAAAACGAAGCTATCTACATAAAAAGTGTATATAACATAATTTGTTAATAATTTTGTTCGGAATAAAATAATATAAGAACCAACCCGGTAACATCATTAGTTTTCGAGCTGTAAGCATATAAGTAACTAGAGTAAGGTTGCTGCAGGGGTGGGGGTGAAATCAAGAGGGGAGAGCTCGGGACTTTGTGTTTTTTTAGTGTATACCTTATGTACTAACATCCTGCAAAAATTCGGCTTTCCCCTAATTAGTTGCGACACGAAACCTTTATTGACTGTGCTATATATGGAAAATACACAGGTTAGCGTTAGAACAATTAAAAACTAACCTCTGTAATTCAAAATCTAATCATTTATCGTATTTGTTCTTAAACTTAAAAACGACACCGAAAACAGTAATTACGACATCGAACATTGCAGTGTGAACAGGCGAGGAATAGGTACATTACAAAAGGCAACACCAGTGCCATTCACAAGGAGTGTTAGCATTGCATCACGGAGATGTGAGCAATTGCATTTATCTCCATGACAGCTTCATACGCGGACACCTTTCTGGTTTAATCGCGTATTATCAGAAAATTTCATGAAGTAAAGGGAGCACCCCCCCTCAGCCCTGTGAAAAGGTCGCAGTAAATGGAAGGTATTATCATCAATTTGTTTGTAGGGAAACTGCCATTTCTGGATTGGATCCTGGATTCTGGATTACGATGAGCCCTTTGTGCTGCCTCCCTGATTAAAGTCGTTCAACCCTGCATCATCACTCAAGCCATCCCACACGTGAGATAAACCTGAGGATGCTGGACGGGGAAGCGGCTGTAATGAAAATTAGTTTTATTCATTTTTTTTCGCCCCCATGAAAAGCACGCTCTAGATTAACTAAGGTGGGGGTGTTGTTTAGGAAAAATCCTGAAACACGCCACCTTTGAACTTTTGAACGGCACATTTCAGGATTTTTCCTAAACAACACCCCCACCTTAGTTAATCTATAGGGTGCTTTTCATGGGGGCAAAAAAAATTAAATAAAACTAATTTCGGTCATACTGTCGAATAGAGAATTAAAAGACGCTTCAAATAAGGGGTCGCTCGACTCCCTTTCCCTATTTAAATTCTTCAGTTAGGAGTTGCTGGGGCTAGGGGGTTGACCTCACAAAGTCAACTTTTACATCAAAAGTTGTCCCCCAAAAATAAAAAATCGACGTGTCCGAGGTTTTTTTTAAGCAACTAGTCTAAGTGTCCCAAAACAGGCGTGTTTCCTTTTCAATGGCCCACCCTCTATATTAAAATGTATGATTTAAACATATGATATTGACAGCTCAGTCATCTGTCTGTCAAAAATGACAACTAACCTTAAACAGCTTATGGAAATGAACTTTCCTCACTAGTGATGCAAATGCCTATTTTCCTCACTACATTTAGTGATGAAAGTGTCATTTTCATAAGCGATGTTGGAAAAAATGGTTATTTGTTTGTCAAGGCCGCGAAAATACACTTTAACGTACGATGAGAAAAATTGTCGCCGATGCCGCATTTTTTGGGCAACCGGGCAATCTGTTTTATTAGATTAAGACAACATTTAATATCCGATGTATTGAAATATATCAAACTGGCTTTTACTTTAACGGCCGTTGCCTATAGTGACGGCTGCGAAATCATATTTGGTTGCCCAAAAGTGTTTTAGACAACCATTTGAAAAGTGCACACTACACATAGGAAGACGTTGTTGCAAATTTAAATGCGCATACGCGCAACCCCTAGCTTAAGATGTGGTACTGACCGAAGGGACATGAATCATTAAGTGTTCCGAACGTCGCTTCGTGTCCCTTCGATCAGTACCACGCCTCAAGCTAGGGGTTGCGCGTATACACGCTAAAATTTGCAGCAAAGATCATAAAATCCATTTTATGATCCAAACGTGCTGCAGTTTACTATATTTAGCCAATCACTAAATTTGTGTATTTGTATGCTTTGGTGTACTAAAAATTAGTCGTAGACAGTACTTAGGCCATACCTTTAAATCTTGTATATCGACACAAGTAATAATAATAATAATGATAATAATGATAATAATAATCTTTATTTGTGTAGTCAAGCACAAATAAAGATTATTATTATTATTATTATTACTAGTGTCGATATACAAGATTTGAAGGTATGGCCTACAAACACAGCTGCAGAATTTAAAATGTGACATGACAAGCGCACATAAAATTATATTAATGTGTCTATCTGGAATGAAGACTTCTTGCAATTTTTGAATTTCATATTGCCGTCTAAAAGTCTAAAAGTGACACTTACAAATGCTTCAAGAGCATTGCAAAGTGAAATTGTGTATTATGTAAAACAGCGGTCCTAATATAGATCCCTGAGGAACTCTACGTAATACAGGCAGCGACCTACATTGAAAATTGTTTACTGTTACAATATTTAGAAATTAGTTTATATTTTTGAAACGCTTATATCTTTGTTTTTTGTCTACGTCGCCCAAAGTTAATATACGCTTTTTCTCTCCTATTTTATGGCAAAGGTATTTATAATATACTCATTATTCAGCATTGCTTTTCAAACGTTTGACCCTAATGAGAGCTTTATTTATCTGTGGATTGATTCTAGTATTTTCAGTGACATTTATTGTAACTTAACGGTTCATATTTATTAAATAAGTTACTAATATGAGGCAAAAACTATACAGAGGATTCCAAAACAGTTCACTAAGATGAAGGGAAGGAGTTGGTAACGCAAAAGCACCCTTTTTAACACGTTTGATAGCTCCATCACTTTATTCTAGGGAATTTTGAGAATATGAAATTTAAATAAATATTTGTTGAAAAATGCAAAAAATGAAGAAAAATTAAAATATTGACCTGTCTAGCAAGAGCACATGTTCATAATGGTTACTTTGATGAGTGGTATTAGCTTCTTAAATATCTAATTAATACTCCGTATATAGCATCCAGTTGATCTCAACATAAACAACCACCTGACCTTTAATAACAAGTTACAAAACAAACCTACCCCCTTTGAAATAGAAGGTATACATATAGGTAATCATATTTATAATGGTATTTAAGAATTCAGTCAAAAAATTTATCGATACCTGCGTAACGACCTGAATTATGGGCAGTCAGACAATGTACAATTGCCCTATAGTTTTCTCATTATCATTAGCTTACTCACTGTAACTGTAATTTAAAAAGGTTCATAATTCCAAAGGAAGCGAAAAGGCAGTCCCCTATCAAATTGAATTGAAGCCATGATTTCAAAGATCAAAGATCACAAAAATTTTTTGTGATACTAATATATTTGCAAATTTTCACGTGATAGTTCTTAATTTCAACTTTTCAACAATGCAATACCATAGTCTTTGATCAAAAATTAACATACTTAATCACAACTAAAAGAATTGACTGGAGCGTACTTAATATTAGTTTTTGAATTAATATACACTTCCAGGGAGTAAAACTGAATTCCAAATGATTTTGGGTTTAATTAGTATTGAGAGAAATTTAAATCTTATATTGTCGACCAACATTATAATGCATCCTCCGCTTGTTCCGTAAGAATGATAGGTAAAGATTGTTTCATTTCTTTGAGTGCTTTTGTCAAGTATAACTGTTACTTCATTGTATAATAATTGTGTATTGTTTTTGCATTGTTTCTGTCTTTGATTCCATGAAAACTGCCAGTTATTCTTATGGTATTTCTATGGGCGAAATAAAATGGGTTAATCAGCTCACATTCGGAAAACACACAAAGCTAGACAACCCACCACTAAATGGAGTACAACATAAATTATCTGTATAAATAATAATGGGTCGAATGAAATGCTTTATTTTGTCTGAATTTGTCTTCGAGCCTTGATTACAAATGTTTAACTCAACAAGTTTCCTAATTAACTTTAAACGGAAAAGTTCCGGTGTATGTAAAATCAGCACGATTGCGTCATATGTAAGTTTAATTACAATTCATTTCCCTTTGACCTAATTATAAAATGGTAAATTCTTATTGTACGGAGTGACGTTTCTAATTTAACTTTAGTAAATTTTGATAAACGATCCCATTTAGCTACCTACTTTACCAAAATCTACCCTAACGTTCACTATTGTGTGCTTACGTACAATTTATAGTTTTCAAGATAACGTCAACTAATATGTTTAATGTCGTATGCGACAACGATACGCGTACAACAAATCGACGTAAAACAAAATTTCGAACAATTTAATTTTAGACTTTACAAAAAGGAAAAATTTTCAATTCCTAACTTCGCCCTATTACACTTTAGGTAAGGGTTAAATTTAGCCCGGTTATATTAAATTTAACGTATGCTTGAGATAGAACTAAAGTTTTACTTACATCAAAGGCAAGATTTTTAAATTAAATGTTTCACGTGCTCCCCTTTTTTTTCTCGAGACGGTAAAAATCGCGCTAATGTTTTATGCTTTAATGGTCCATCGCATATTATGTCACATCAATCCGTAAACGGAAAGGTGAAAAAGAAATCGACAAATTGATGCTTTTCCCGGTGGTATCCGAAAATCGATGCTTGCGTGAGGTTCGGATTTGCTTTGTTTATAAATTAACGTGTTTGTTTCCTTTTAAGCTGTGATTGTCAGATATTTTCGAAGTTGTAAGGAAATGGTTAACAGATCGTAATTACTGAGCAATAAATCAAACGTCATTCAAATTTTTACGATTTTAATTTTTGCTTTCTTTCATTTAAAGTGGGTAATAATCAAGTGTGACGTTCCTGGTTTATTCAACGGTTGTCCTTTTATCTCGTTTTTACTATGTACGGCGTCGTGTGTGTCGAGGATCAATAAGCGCCATTTCACAAGCGTATTTTTTTAAAGTTCGTTGGAACGCTACCGTTCCAGCAGCAAATAGATGTTATTTTCTTACTGATACGATTAAACAAGGAAATTTAACAATGTTTGGTTAACGATTAGCTGTAACGATAAATTCGAAACTTGAATAACTTGGATGTATTTCCAGAAACACGTACAGCTTAAGGGTTTACAGGAAACTGCATACAATATATACTTTATTTCGATCTATAAAAGAACGCACATATTTGTAACACAACAATCATCACGTATGGTTCAGGTTTATATTTTATGAACTTTTCTTATTCGGTTATGTTACCGCAATTATTTCACATGCAAAAGTTTTTTTAAGCCCGAATCCTAACTTTAGACCAATTACAATTGTGACCTTTTTTCTCAAAACTTTAATACTTTTTTGAGAGATACAGTTTTCTCTTCTTCAAGGGTAATTTTGGTTTTGACAAGACTACGAATGATATATAACAAAATAGGAAAGTACGGAATGAGCATAACACGTATTAAATATGCGACGAAGGTAAAAAATTCTTTTTTGTTCTGTTTTCATCGATCAAGTCTCTGAACTGCAATGGTCATTTTTCACGTTCACATGAACTTATGACTGTCGCCGTGAACTACCAACGTTGCCACGAAAAACGCAAAAGTTTCCATTGAAAAACTGAAATGTAATCCAATATTGACAACCAAAATCTAATTTTGGTAATTTTTTAAGCGATAGTTAACCCCCGTTTAGTCCTTGGTAAACTCACCTCATCTAAGTTGCCTATGTTATATACTTTACCAATAAGGTGTTCAATTGTTTAAAAATTCCCTCAGTGTTAAGCGTCAGTGACAGAAGGGTACAACGGTGGTACAATCCAGTCCATCAGTATGTAAAGGTATGTTTTCAGCGCAAAAAACTTTATAAGTACGTGTAATCGTTGAAAAAAATGTATAGTGCCCTTGTTCGCGTCGGAATTAGTCGTAGATTTTCCCAAATTATGATATTCCGTCTGTCCGCAAATTGTCTTCTGCTCTAGAACGAAGACAAAGGCAGCGGTTAGGAAAATTAAATCGACATATTCCACAGATATAGGGTAAAATCCAAGCGTTTAGGGTGCACAAGCATCTCGTCCCTGTAAATGTAGGTACTATCAACAGTTTCGATGGAAATATCCTATACGTAAGAGATTGATTCGCTTGGTCATAGCGAAATGAGTATATCTTGAAATAGAGACTGAGTTCATAATTCATTACAATTTTCTCCCGAATTAGTACTGCAAAAGTAGGAACTGAGTTCTATTGTGGAAGTGCGAAATACAAACTTCAACTTAATTTAACATATTGAACAGAAAAATTGTTCCAGGACCCCTTTGTGCAACCTTTAATTACAATAAAAGCAAATGAGGGTTATTTTTTATGTCTTAATCGTTTCGAGACGTTCTTAAAGTAACTAAGTGGTGGGTGGTTGGAGGAGAAATTCTAAACTGGAGAAATCTGGTTCGCTAATACATTCCCCTCTTTTACTGCATCACAATTATCTTACGAAATTATCTCTAAAAAACTCTGATCGTGACCTCTATTTGAACTTTACTGCTATAACTTGAAAAGTTCAGTGGGAGAACGAACCTTGTCTACCATAATTTCACGCCGTAGTTATAATTAAGTAGGTGTGCTTTTAGGAATATTTTTTTTGGATGGGATACAATTGAGGGTAGGTATCGTTATAATTCGCAATCATTCATCATTTTTACAAAAAGCTTTATTTATTATGCAGAATGTATCAAAACCCAATTTTCTTTTCCCGTCAAAAATGAATTGCTGTGTCGCCGTCAGTACCCTTTCATCATTATTATGCATCCCCTGTTGCTTACGTTTTATTTTGATAGATAGTTTTGATTATTTATTGTGCTTTGACATAAATCCTAAACTAAATAGAAAATGTTATTATTAACTTTTTTTCTCGATTTCTGAAGCGAATTCTTCGGGGAAAAAAGCATTTTGAGTAAATTTTACATTATTATCATGCGAAATCCGCTCCTTGTATTTAGTATGTTCCTGCGGTAGGTTAATAGTACGTCATTTAAGCCAGAACGAAAATTAAATTAGTTATTATATGAAAAGCAATTGTGCTGAGCTGCACCCTTCTATAGTTGTACTGCAAGTGCCCTTATTTCTTTCAGAGTAAATACTACGTGACTGGACTGATGATAACTTGATAGGGTTGCAAACAATGGAAAACATAAGTATCCCGAGATCGAATCAACCGAAATTTCACTCAGGAAGAAAGGGTTGCATAGTGCATATCATTACCATAATGTAATGAGAAAATGGAAGGAAAGCTAGTGCGAGAAAAATATTTAATATAACACAATTTTTCAGAAAACTACGCCAAATAATATTGGCAGTGCCAGCACATAAAAGAACATGATCCTTATTAGCAAAGGACTATAACTAAAGAAATAGAGGAAGTTAAAAAGGCTACCTGGAGGTTTAACAAATCTGGTGACAAAACATATACCTAAATATTCTTAAATCAAACACGTAAAATATGGTGTACCTCAAGACAGTGTACTTTGTCCAATCTTGTATTTGCTTTACAGCAGTGGATATACGAAATACTGTTAGCCTGTCAGTTATTTTGCAGACGATGCATACTCTCGAAAGGAACAGATTTCGAACAAGCGGCAGCTAAAACACACTGTGCCCTGAATGGTATTGCAATATAGACAAGAAAAGAATTAAGGTAAACGAGTTAAAATGGAATTATATTAACTAAAAAATTAGATACAAACAGTCAACTTATTTCATAATGTTAAGACATCTAGAGTTGAAACTTGATGATAACCTTAATGGAAGAAACATATCATGGTTGATAAAAAGAAAGGATAAACATCATAATCTTCAGCTAAACTCCATGCAAATTTTATAAACTTTATATTCCCAAAACATATATAGCATTTTCCGAATAATTATGTAAAAATCCTGATAGGTATTTTGTATTTCATCGAAAATTATCGATAAAGTTGTGTCATTGTGTTTCTTTTAAATGTGCTTCTGTAACTGTAATTTTTATTTATTATTTAACACCTGAATAAATCAAGAAATGTTTAACCTTAATTACAAGGACGTTTGTATAAATCTGAAATAAATCAATACAATAAAAGAGACCCATTGAGTGTAATGAAGTTTATCTTGACGCGGACGGGAAGTTCGATGAAAACGAATATTCTTCATTAAAATCAAAAAGACACAAAAATAGTGGAACTAGAGAATTTTAAAATAAAATGAGAAGAGTAACGGAGACGTTGTCTTTTAGAGGAAATGTATTTATATTTTATCAGGGCTTTGGGAAATTTGTTGTTTGATGTTTTCTTTACAAATAGTAAATATAAAGGAAAAGTTAAATTAGATGGAAAGTAATTGTAAAGAACAGGAAACAAGGTTAATAATAAAGTAATTATTACATGGAAGGTTTCTAAAAATGACAATTATAACAATGAAGCTGATTAATGCGTAATGTTATAATAATAATAATATTGTTTGTCAAATTTTTATTAATTTAGGGGGGAAATGTAAGAGTGAGATTCGTAAATTCCCAGATAAAACCGAATTTTCATTACCAATAAAGTTAAACTATACGATTTCTCACCATCCAATATTACTTCTATTGCATATCGAAAAGGAAATTCTTTTACTGGAGAAAACAACATCGAATTTTCTACAATTTAGTTGCGGAAACTTATTGAAATGCAATTTAAAACCAATGGCAATCATGAGAAACAGCATGAACCATAGTGTTATATTGGGGTATCCCGAGGCGTTATATCCTAAAATATTGATGGCCATTGTGACCAGACTTCGAGATTTTAAAAGGACGTGGACCGAGAAAAAAGATTAATGGATTGTTTGTAGGTCTTACATGGATGAGGTTCTTGTATACGCACATTAGGGTGGAACGAAACTATAAACGATAAACGATCATTTAAAATAATATAACTCTACAAAGAAAACTTATTTTTTTACATTGTGGAAAAAATTGGTATTGCTGAAAACTTGCTAACTTAATGCGAGTTTTATATTACTTGGAAAATGAACGATTATCGTCATATAATTTGTATGAAACTTCATATATTTTGTTTATAATATGATGAAAATACTGTTTTATGATGAAAAAATTTCCGAAAGCTCAGCGCACGGCAAGTTCCATGCGTTCCATCTCATCCACAATCATATCGATAATTACTAACCCTAATATACACATAATAAATCCTAATATTAGGATTCTTCGCCACACACTGCTTCTGTTACAAGTTTACCGCATTTTTCAATAAATTTTGTGTGACAAGAGCTTTAAAGATTCTTCTTAAAGCAAGTTCTATGCGACAAGCACAAGTGGAAAGATCTTTACGTGTACAAGTTGCGCTATCAAACAATAATGCCACTATTTTCAAAAATTGTTTGTCCTTAGTTTTTACCCACTACAATTCTTCCTACTTTTTAACGGATTTAGAATACTCTGTGCAATCAACGTTTGCCTTGTTGCAGCTTCTGCTTCAAACAATAGCTAGTGGCTGCGTAGGCAACATTTTTGTATTTGGTTAAAAATGTTTTTATATTTCGAAGCTTTGTGGGGGGTACAGACTTCAATTTTTGCCAAATTTTAACGTTGCAATGCATGTACCAAAAAGACACTTCTCCACACCATTACACAAAGAAAAATTTAGGTTTTTCGTTTTACGCCCATGTTTATGTAGTATGTTTTTTTGGTTTGAAAAATTAAAGGGGAAGAAAGAAGTTAGTGGTGAAGATTATCACATGCAACAAAAACAATTAAGACGAGAGGGAAGCAAATAAACGAATCAACAACTTAATACCTCCTAATTCATTCCAACAACTTTCGGTAAAAATGTTTTACTTCCATTCAATAAAATATAACGTGGATCATTTTAAAACGCCAAAATAACCAAAATTCGAAAATTTCTCGTAAGTAAAAGCAAAGTCAGCGCAGGTTTGAAATTTAATTGCACGGCTTAATAAATCAATTCCTTTCACACGCTATCATATGCTTTAATTTAAGCAATCTCAAAAACATTCTATTGGCAATAGGCCTTTGCTACTGCAATAGTCTCGACATGTGAATGTTTTGTCTGCCAGTGATTTTTCAAGTTCGATAACAAATCTGGCGACTGTTGTGGATGAATGAGGTGATGGCTTCAAATTAGTGTTCACAAATAGTATTAACGAAAAATAGTTGTTCTCTACAATAATTTCAAGGAATCTACAAACTGTTAAGAGAGACGACTGTTGCAATATAGGACTAAGCTTCCACGTAAGCCTCTGCCCTTTTTTCAATTGTAATTCAAGTGTTTTCGAGGAAATGAAGGGTTATATTTTTCCGAAAATAGCCAAGAGTAGGTATTTGACAAATTCAAAAGTTATCATAATTATGACCTATAACTTCTAAATATTTATAAGGGATGTTATATAAAAGCTCTTTAAAAGCTGTATAGGCTGAAAAATCGAAGTTGTCAGTCGTATGTGTCTCTGGTTAAGACAATTACCGTAAACTCCTTTGGACGCTTATTACAATTAGTCCAGTAAGAATAGATCAAAAAAGGGCAAATAGGAGAACTAATTCATGTATTACCAATTCCTTCGGAAATGTGTAGGAGAAGGTTCCCTGATCAACATAAAATAAAGTGTCTCCGACTCCGAGTGTGCTAGAGGGGGGTGGGAGGAGATGTTGAAGATCCCAATTTACAGTTTTTTACTTATAAATCGAAAACGGTGGATCCAGCAAAAAAATTCTTTACATAAAAATGAAAGCTTGCTACAACTTTCATTCTATAGATAATTATGAATAGTTTTTCACCCTCAAAGTTGAAGATTTCGAAAAAAGCCCTTTCCGGGACGTTCTTCATCGAATTTCTCACTCATTCATTTTACAATAGAATCTTTAATTAGAGCATTAAATTCTTTCAAGAATATATAGCATATGTGAATGTATAAATTATTATATACTTAAGTCAAAAGTTACAGCGTTTTTAAAAATTTCGTACAAAAGCGTGATTTTACTAGTAAAGGGATCATTTCTATTTTTTATAGGGGATCTAATTCATGTATTACCAATTCCTTCGGAAATGTGTAGGGGAAAGTCCCCTGATCAACATAAATATGTCAGCCCGACTACCTGGCGTGCTATAGGGGGCAGGGGACTAAAAGTCCCATCAGGGGACCTGTTCCTACACATTTCGGAAGGAATTCACGTGTCATTGTGAAAAGCAGATCTCAAAGGATTATTTTATGCAAAGATATAATAGTGTGCCCCAGCTCGGCTCTGATTAGTATTATTACCTAATACCTTACAGAGACCTTGACCATCTTTTCAAGGTTTGAAATTACATCCAAACACGATACATATTTCACGAATGAGTTCTAAACGGATGAAATTTCCTCGCGTTTGTCGGACACGTTTTTAATATAACCTTTTCTGTTGTCAAATTGAGTTAGAAACAGTATAATTTGAAGAATTCGTGTTACAAACACACAAAAATATTTCTCGAGTAAATGAAAAATATTCTACAAATTATACTTCTTTCAGTGGCGCTAATTTAACAAAGAATTTCAAACTTCATGCTTTATACCCTTGTAAGTGTCAGTAATGAAAAGTAAAGTAATCAACGGCCATTCTGCTTTATAATAGATTTCAATCTAAAGAAATTTCAAAACCGCCCCTTTATTATTAAAGAACTGCAATTGCAATTTTAATTCAGCGAAGCGATGATCGATTTTTGAATGTGAATGGGAACAGCTGATGAACACGTCAATTGCAAGGAGAAATTCATACAAAATGAATAATGCACATGGAACTTTAAAGGCAGTATGCCAACGTTGAAATTACACAGACTGTCGATAGACACTATCTAATGCTGATTTCCAATATTACACGTGAAATTCCTTAAATAATTCTATCATAAGAGCAATAGGATGTTTTAAAACAAATATGAGGTATAATTACTTATTATTGTAATTATTATCTTACGCTTAGAATTATTTTTCTCTAGACTTATTTTGTGGAACTTCATAATTATTATTTGTAGGTAATAATAGATGGTGGAATTACTTGTATTTATAATAATAAATAATTATAATATTAAATAATAAATAAAGTCAGTTAAATAATTTGTTGATGCGAATATATTTGTCATTAATTCCTAGAGTAGAGTGGAGTCTCAGGTTTTTTTCTATTTCATTATTGTTTCATGGTTATAGAGTACGGTTCGAACGATAGCTTCAATTGAAATAAATTCTTTATTTATTATTTATTTGTGTATATTATCATTTGTTTATTATATGTTCGAATTTAGAAACAAGTAACTGAACACATTTTCTTATATTCACTATTGCCATTTTTACCATTTTCGCACAGAAAATTGTTTATTTTTTTTTAAGGATTTTCGCATGTTTCTTATATTTATGTTTGTAAAATAATAAATCGAAGATTATTTGGAAAATACTATAGAGCCCGGAAAATATGAAAAATGCATATTCTTTGTTTTTAGCATATCTAGTTGTATGTATGTCTTCACATCTTTACGATTTGCACGATTACGAACCGATTGACACTAATTTTATATTGCATATTTTGCATATTTGTACTTTTCTTGCATTTTTTCGTAAAAATTGCCATTATTGGCATATTTATGCATCTCGTACTTGTATAGTAAATTTATAGCCTAAAAAATCTCATCCAAATAATAAAGGAATACGAACCGCGTCAGATTGTTCGTAGAAATGCGTCAAAAAATGTAAGTGATGTTTTGGAATGTGTTGAATAGGATTAAAATTTAAAAGTAAATACACGGAAAGCCCAAAGAATGAATTCATAATTCTGAATGTTTTTGACTATTTTTTCAAGGAAATTAGTTAGCTAATTGTTTTTATGGATACTAGATGTAGATACTACCTGAAAATATTTGCAATCAACGCGAAGGGCTTTACGTAGGTATCTATTTTTATCCTTTTATCTTTAGCTAAAGTACCTACCTAGATTAAGAATGGTTGTTTAAAATTTATTTTAACCCTAAGCTTCAAGTTGTCGTAAATTAAATTAAATTAAAAGCATTGCGATATTTTTTAAGTATAGACTATCGGTAACGCAATAGTTTGTACAAGTATCGAGTATCGTCATAAATATTATTGTATTGTACATCTTTTAATTTTTTCTCTTTCCAGTAAGCATATTTTGCACATATTTCGGCATATTTTTTACACATTTTTGCATCTTTTCGCTAAAAACAATGCATATATATATGCGCATATTTTTAAAACTTTCTTTGCATATTTTCCGGGCTCTACTCATGAAGCTGTCCCATGATGGATAGATCGTTTGAAATTCCATATAATGAAATTATGCTTATTGGCATAAATTTGCAGGTGTAAATTATTACTATTATTATAACTTTACTGCCCTAGATTCAGAAGGAATAACGAGATAGTCAAGTTCAAAGTAGTGGTCACGCAGAGCCGGCGCTTCATTTTGAGACGAAGGTACTGTCGCCTCAGGACTGCACCGTCGGGGGGCGACAAATTCGTTCTTTTAAAAATAACAGAAGCAAAGAGAAAAGCTCCTGTTAACAATTTCTCATAAACACACGCACACGGGTTTATTTGTTTGTAAACGAATTATTAGATTATTTCATTTAAAAAGACCTTTATTTTAGAAGAGATTGCACCGCAAGAAATATTTATTTGTATATTTCATCTTCTATCACGCAAGTAATACGAGGAGTCGTTTTTGTATTTTGGCCTAGGCCGATTTTTATTCGAACCCAATTTTTCATTATTACGTTTTGTAATCACATATTCCGTAACATGTATGACAAGCTACAAAACAATTACTGTAACATTAATTTATTATATTATCTATTCATGAATGGTCAAAGTTGGTAAACGTGGTCATGAATCATTGGATGATTGACCGCCCATTTGACGTGGTCACTTATTGAAAATAACAAAATAATAACGGGTTCCATAATTCTGCACGAATGCCTAGGAATAAAAAGGGTTACTGCTATATAGGTGCTATCGTACAGTTTTGGAAAATCTGTGGAGATCAATCGAACTGTATCTATTATCATTCGACTTGTCAAGTACATTGGATTAATCATGCATCAAAACAAGATATTTCTCATGGGTTCAAGTTCCCTTAAGAAGTTTAAAATTAATTCTACAGAATACATAATGACAACCGTCAACGAATTTCCGTGTTTGATCATGTAAGTAAGGATAGCACAATGTATCGCCTCAGGGAGTACTTCAAAGAAAAAAGCGATAAATACTATCTAATGAATGATATTAACCATCTGCCTTATAGTGAAGATCTGACAACTTTCGACTATCTCTGTTACCAAACCACGAAAAAATATTTAAAAGCTACCAAAAGAAACGATAACAGCTGTTGTATAATATTCTGCGGATAAGGTAAAAGAATGTTTTTCTAAATGGATTAAAGCTACTATTGAACGGTGTATTATTTGTATTTAACGCAAGAGGACTGACTATACAGGGTGAATGAGACCACCCGTATCAGTCTTTTATTTAAAGAACGGTGAGTCGTAGAGAGGTGGGGTAAAAAAAGTGATTATAAAAGCCATAATAAAGAATCGAATGGTGATATCATTATTTCTCGGAGAAGTCAGCATTCCTCCAGAAGGCCTCCAACTCCAAAATTTTAAATGGCACCATAAGTCGAAAAAGGTATTGTTTAAAAGATTGTTAAAAAAGAAGAAAGTTTTATAGGAAAAATTATTTTATTACTGCCACCCCTTTTGAGTAATATTCGACTAAAGTTATTAAATTTGAAATTCACTGTTAACAAGAAACATTGAAAAGTCGGCTTTTAAAATCTAGTTACCAATGTTACATGTGTTCTTCCCTTTCAAGAAGTACTTATTACAGCCACTGATAGTGTACCAAGAAGAGCTCAACAGTGCTTAGCAGTAAATGGAAGATATTTTGAACACATGTAACATTGGCAACTAGATTTTAAAAGCCGACTTTTCAATTTTTTTTGTTAACAATGAATTTCAAATTTAATAACTTTAGTCGAATATTACTGAAAAGGGGTGGTAGTAATAAAATAATTTTTCCTATAAAACTTTCTTCTTTTTTAACAATCTTTTAAACAATACCTTTTTCGACTTATGGTGCCATTTAAAATTTTGGAGTTGGAGGCCTTCTGGAGGAATGCTGACTTCTCCGAGAAATAATGATATCACCATTCGATTCTTTATTATGGCTTTTATAATCACATTTTTTACCCCATCTCTCTACGACTCACCGTTCTTTAAATAAAAAACTGATACGGGTGGTCTCATTCACCCTGTATATTGGGAAATAAACTTATTTATCCATGTTTTAGTCTCTTGTTTACGTGCCTAGTTCGGAAATGTGAAATAATCCCTTGTGTGTATGAAATCTAAGTACTGTTGAAACGAAAAACATTTTCACTTATAATTGCACAAGAGGTTTGTATTTTACCGAGTAAATTTGGGTTGTTTAATAAGAATCTGTTGCCTAGCAATTAGACGAGAAAAACTGTCAACTAATAAAAATGCGACACCGAAGGTGGAGCATTTTTAGGTTGACAGTTTTTCGAGTCAAATTGCTAAAGGAAACAGATTAGAATTTAAACAACACAAATTTACTTGGTATAAATACAAATCTCGAGTGAAATTCGGCAGGACAATTTAACGAACAAGAAATTTAGAAATCCGTTCGTAAATGGACTCATTCTTAAAATAACACAAACATCATGTAATAAATTATTCGCAAATGTCAAACTATGTATTTATACGGCGGGCACGGATACTGCGATAGTTGATTAGAATTTGAAAGTGAAAAAACCACTAGTGTAATTGTCAACAGTAAGATCATAAGTGCTCAACTATTGTCGGAAAGATTTTTTTGTATGAGCACTGGTTGCTTGGCAATTAAACGAGATCAAATTAACGAAAAGACCCGAGCGCGAAGCGCGAGGGTTCTTTTCCCAAGAATTTGATCGAGTTTAATTACCTTTTAGCAATCAATGCTCATACAAAAAAATCTTGCCTGACAAGAGTTGAGAACGAATGATCTTCGGTTGGAGAATTAACTGAATGAAGCGTTAAATACGTCAAATTTTTTACTTTTGTCAAAATGACATTTGATTTTTTTAAATATAGGTTGCTAAAACAATGAGGTAGCGGCAAGAAAAGTACCATGCATTCTTTTCAGTTAAAAAAACTTGTGATTGGTGCATGTGACACTGTTCTTAATGTCTGATTGGTCTACAACACTATGAGGTTAATTATCAGTATAATTCGTTCCTAATTGGTCGAATGATTCAAAATTGTGCAAACTAATTGGTTGAAATTTTCTGAGTTGAATTGTCAAATAAAGAAAACGCTGGGGTTAGATTACACGTTACGTTTTATTAGGCATGTTCACCAACCTACATGCCGCACTTCAATCATGGAAAATCTATCAATATCTTAATTTTGATTTAAGGGAACACGAAAGAACACTTAGCAAAATATTAAAATTAATCTAAGCTATAAAACATAACTTGTAAAATTTAATTGGTAGTAAAAACACGATAAATTCTCAAATTTCATTTTGTACTCAAACATATTCGAAGAAACCAGCTGTTGAATGTCGAGGAACGAATTTTGTACTTGCTTAATTGTTAGCAATTCATTTTATTTCCAAGTTTTTCCAGCTTCCTTGCGTTCATCCATAAAGTGAGTTGTTAACAGATAATTCGCAACGTGCATTCGTGTGGAACGCAATCCGTGCTGTATTGCTTCAGCAGATATGAAAAATTAACGAATTCAAAGCACATTGTGAATGTGAATAACTAACCGAACTGAAATTAAAAGAAAGAAAAGTTCTTTTGAGTGGATTAATATTCCGTGCTTGCTGCATAACCAACTAAAGAAGAAAGTGACGTTCTTTCCAGAATTTCTTCTAATGTATAGAAATTGGAAATACTTTAGTAAATCAGAACGATTTTCTGGTTACTCCTTAATCGTGTTCGCGACACTTTATAAGTATAACAAAAAAAATTGAAATAAAACATATAGAATATGAATTTTAATCATTGAAAACTGCCAATAAATGTTATGAGTTTAAAAAATTTGCTTTATTTATTACAAGAAATATTGATGGCATTCAATCATATGGTAACATTCTTTACTTTCATCTCTAGAGAGGAACGTGAAACTTTTTTCAGTGGCTTATTCTCCACGTAAAGGAAGTTACCCTTTTTTTCTGATGAGTGTAAATATTTTCGATTGACAAATCATAGAGCTTGTGGGGGGAGGGTGAGCTCATTTTTCATTCATCGTTAAAATTTTAAAAGTAGGTAAGTTGTTCTAAGTCCGAAATTTTGTAATTATCATCATAACATATCATAACAGAAATGTATTCTATAAAACAAAGGTGATTGCAATTAAGCCGTAACAGCAAAGTATTCGTAAGGATTTAAGGCGCCTCTATACATAGGGTAGGCAACACACCATGCAAATGGAAAAAGTGCAATCTTTTGACCAGGATTACAGCTCTAAAATTAAACTTGAAAAAATTTTAAGGTCGGGAATATATTCCTTACCATAATGAAATTTTGCCTTAGAATTTTGTTTGAAAAAAAACAAATATTTGAGGTAACAAAAAATTATTTTATCTTTCATCTATTTTAAGAGATATTTTCCAAACGACAGTCAATGTCCGAAAATTAAATTCTACGGACAAATTCTACAATGCTTAAGAACCATATTTCGTTTAACAATCGTTTCCAACGGTTAAGTTGTAACTGTAATCCTGGTCAAAAGTTTTTTTTAATATATATTTTATGTACAAAAATTGTACCAACGAAAATTTCGTAAATGCCCCGGGCCACAGCGGTCAGGTAGTGGAATTATACTTCTAAGGAGATTATACAGACAAAAGAAAAGTACCTGTTTAATGACCCTGTTACAAAGATGCAAATTGACAAATAAATATTGCGTAACCGGGGTTATTTCCGACGTAAATTTAAAAAACGCTATAGACAAATTGTAAAAACCCTTATTTTTTTATTAAAATTTATTTTAATTAATATAAACAGCACAAATCTTGAGTTGATATCTTAAATTTTTTTGGAAAAAGGGCGTGGTTGTCAGTTTTATAAATTTAACGTACCTTTTTTTGGTAGTAGTAATTCCAGGGGGGTCAACTGCCCTACCCTGACCCTCCTAAATGACGCCCCTGATGTATTCCACCTTTAGTGTAGACTACAAAGTAGCATATATTTCTTTTGGTTATGTGCAATAGACCTTCTACTTAGTAAAAATAATTATTGTCATTTTGTTTCAAAGTGAGCTTATTATTATTACTACATTCACAGTATTCTAATTTACCCTTCAAATGTGCTTCAATAGGATGCAAATTGCCGCTTTTCTCGCAACATTTAATTTCAACAATGGCAGTTTTTCCTACTAAGCCGCCTGGAGAACAAGCATCAAGAAATAGTAATTCTTCATCAACTATAGGCCCAATTTTTTAACAACTACCTACTGAGCATTGGGATTAAAATTAACTGAATTGCTGTATGTTCATGTTGCAAACCAAACCATGTAGAACTATTTCCTTTAAACGTATGTACTACATACATAATAGTGCCGCAACGGTTTTTGCCGTAGGTGTTGTTTGTCTTAATTTACAAAGTTTTCCAAAATTAGAAGCAGTAATGCGTTTCATGCGTTCTGATTTCCATAAATCACTCTGTAACTGAAGAATTGTTGCTTTGCTGAGTGCACATCTATCTATACCTACTGTCTAAATTTTTCAAGAATTTTGCATCATTTTTTCATAAAGCTTCATGTCCGATATAGCTTACATTTCACAGTCAAAATAATATTTTTTACCACAATGAAACGTAACTTACATATGATTAGTGAACCTCTTATATAATATATATACCTATGTATATATACCATTAATGGTATTTTTTGTTAATTATATCTAATACGAATTAAATTTTAATGGGATTTTAGCGCATTTTAAAGTAAAATACTTTAGAATCAATTAAATTAATAGGTATGTTTGTTTGTCCAAGTACAGAAATAATGAAAATGATATCAGTGCATTTATTTTTTATTTAGAATGTGTGGTTAATTGTTATAATTATTCTTAAACATTGTCAAAGTTTATTTTGCTTTGTATTTTATTAATTATTCCATACTAAATGAAATTGTTTATAGTGTTTTCCGAATTTTCAAATAATTATTCTTTTGTGATTCTTGGACGCACATAATATGTACTATAATATTTTAATTTTAGTAGTCCAACATAGTAAAATTAATTAAAAGGTAGTCTTACAATCTGCGGGAATTCCAAGAAAATATAAAAGTTATAGGTGTAACTAAACAATGAAACTTTCAAGTACATTTAGGTAAATTACGCATAATCCGTTTAGCCCTCAGGGAGTATTGAGATATGTATGTTGCCTAATTTAAAATCAGTAAGGAGTAGGTCCGAAATTTTTGTAGCTGTATAGAGGCGCCTTAAGTCAAATGAGATGGATACAGATGCAGTACCTACTCATGCCCTTTTCCCACATTTTGAATTAGAGCATTATTTAAAAACTTTTCAAAAATATTCTTTGTGGTAAAATATGTAATTTAAAAATGCGTGCACAAAATGGTTTTGAAAATTGAAGCCAACCCCTGCATCGGTGCAACACTGCGCATAAGTTTATTTTATAATTTGATAACGACGTATATAACTTGACCTATCGAATGGGAATATTAAAAGTTGGCGTGTTACGTCGAACACGCAAATTTGTTTATTCCTTTCACTACGTTATTGCATAATGATATTATTAAAAATACTCAAAAGGCTTCATATTGTAAATACCTATCAATTATCTAAGAAGAAACAAGCATATTCCATTATGCCTTGTCTGACCTCAATAACTAGATATAAATAGAACAATTTAATATGGATTATAATAACAAAGGGCTTCCATTAATTAAAATGTACACGAAATATTTTCAACCGAAATGTTTATTTGCTTAGAAAATTGCTCATTTACATTTATATGCAAATGATAACGAAAAAAATCACCATTAACGTAAGCTGATCTAGGTTTCTTTTCACTTCGTAATGTGGAGGTTAACTGCTAATGTTTGCTTTGATGCAAGTTTTACTGTTGTAAGTTAGTATTAAGAGGGTTCGTTTCAGAAAGACCTTTTATCATATTCATACGCATACGCGCTAAAAGCTCTAATGGTATTTATTATGTATGGAGGAGGCCATTTTATCTGGGTTCAAAGTGTGTATGGCTTTTGTGCGGTACGCCATTACAGTTAGGGTACCCGAATCAATTTGTTACATACGCATTGATATAGCAATATAGGCCGTCCATCCTTATTTTCTCAACTTTACCTAAAAATTTTTCCTAACAAATTGGAAACGTTGAAAAGTTATAAAGGTGTGGTGTAATATCGAAGCTTTTCGAATGCTTTTGCGTATCTCAGTAAAATAAAGGTCAGAACTCTTCAAGTTGAGATACAATTTGATAGAACTAGAAAGTTCGATACTTTCCTACTTTCAGTGCAATGAGTACAAAATTCAATATATTATCACTTTTGGAGAACGAGGGCCTATGGACTACGTCGACCGTAGGCATTACGTTCCTGCGTTATGTGGTGCTTCATTATTTTATGTGATACTTGCAAGAAGTTGATTAAGGTGATTAAAACAGATGATAACAATAAAATTAGTAGAAGACTCACATTTAACATTATTTGATGACATTAAAATCTCTATTTTCTTCAATTTTTTTGAGTTTAAAAAAGCACTTGACTAGAGTTTTATAACATTATTATACACAGAAAGAATTTATATGGCCATTATAGAAATAAAAAAAAATACTTAAAACTTATACAATTAACGATTATGAGATGTTGGAACATCATCAAATTAATGCGGATTTTTCGAAGAAAATCATTTTTTTAGATGAGGCACATTTTCAACTCGACGGATACGTAAATAAGCAACCCTGTCGGATTTGGGGTGCTGAAAATCCTCGTGTTATACTCGAATTGCATCCACCGCGAGTAACTGTTTGGTGCGCATTTTGGGCTGGGGGAGTGATTGGGTCGTATTTGTTTGAAAATGCGGCTGGAAATGTTTACGGAATTTTTGTGGCCCAAATTGGATGTAATTCATGTGAGGGACATGTTTTTCCAACAAGACGGTGCGACATGTCACACAGCATGTGAAATAATGGTGCTAATGCAGACCAAGTGTCATTTCTCGATTTAGGGATCAAAATTGGCCACCAAGATCGTGCGATCTAACGCCGATGGAGTTTTTTCTTTGGGGCTGTGTGAAGGAAAAGGTATATGCGAATAAGCCTGAAACAGTTGAACATCTTAAAGAGGAAATACGGCGCGTTATTGGTGAAATACAGCCAAATTTATGAGAAAACGTTATTCAAAATTTCAACAAAAGAATAACCCTGTGTCAGAGGTTTCGAGGTGGCGATTTGCGTGATGTTGTATTTCACGTTTAATCGGAACTATTTTTCTTTATGTTAAAATAAAAATGTGCTTAATAAAAATAAAAGTATTCTTTAAAATTAAATCTGGCGTTCTTGTTGAGACACCCTTTATTATTAAAAAAGTGTTCTGTGCATATCTCTAGATTTCTAATTCTAGTTTTAGTAAAAAAATTCTGGCAAGTTGCCACGAGACTTCCCTCGTATTAACACTTTTTTCAAAAAATAAATACTACTGAATTCAGAAAAAAATACTCTTTGTTACGGCAAGAATTGGGTCGCAACGAAATTGAAATGGAGCGATGGCCGCAGTAGCTCAGTGCTAGTAGGCAATGGTCGCAGGTTAGTAATAAGGAGCGAAAGAGCGTTAGAATTTGGGGTAGAACAATAGTTAGGGCTAAGAAAGCCAAAGGGCGCCACGTAATTCTTCGAGAAAATGACTGCTAATCCGAATTACGAAGGTATCAACAGGTAAAGTAGTAGCGAAGTCAAATCTGAAAGAGAACGGGGTAGGTCGAGCAATAATAAAAAAAAGTAAGAAATTTGATGTGATTATAATGAATTAAAAGATTGCAAATAAAAATATGTAACAAAATGGCAAATTTATAAATATAAAAAAAGAATGTTTATACAAATAAATATTAAATTCGATAGCAACGAAGTAGGGATCTAAATTACCTTTAAAAGAATCAAAATTGTACATAAAATGATTAGAGTGACGTTAAATTAGCAAACAGAAATATTGGGGAAACGATCGAATGTTTACAAGGCAGTAATTGTAATGAATAAATCGAAATTTAA
Source organism: Pyrocoelia pectoralis (assembly GCA_036250285.1). Classification (NCBI taxonomy): domain Eukaryota; kingdom Metazoa; phylum Arthropoda; class Insecta; order Coleoptera; family Lampyridae; genus Pyrocoelia; species Pyrocoelia pectoralis. Next base: position 687,114 of record CM070074.1, on the reverse strand, counting down.
CTTACTTTATCTTCAGAGGAATCCTTATGCATAAGTTTCCGTTGAGATGTACCTTAAACGGTAGGCGGAAAAAAAATCCTATGAAAAAAAATCCCCGGAAAAAAAATCCTGGAAAAAAAAGCCCCAGAAAAAAAATCCCGTGGAAAAAAATCCTATGGAAAAAAAATCCTCAGAAAAAAAATCCTGTGGAAAAAAAACCTCGGAAAAAAAATCCCGTGGAAAAAAAATCCTATGGAAAAAAAATCCTCAGAAAAAAAATCCTGTGGAAAAAAAACCTCGGAAAAAAATCCCGTGGGAAAAAATCCAGCCACATAAAATGTCAACACAAGCGTGCTGTTTTTACGATAATAAAACCATATTTAAGCGGGATGGGACTATAGTGGCCACAACTGGCCGCGAGACAAGTGGTCGTCGCGTCGCTGCCAGTACAACTTGACTTTAAATAAATAGGTATATGACTAGTTTCATTTATTGAAAACAAACAGACAGTGAAGTCGGTTAGGGACTATTCGCCGCCGCGGTGCCGGTTCGCCTTCGCTTTAGCTTTAGTATATTTTTTTCAATTGATTCAAAAATGGGAATATGATACTAAACAGCATTTGAAACTTAAAAAAATTCCAACCTAAGCGTATATTGCCACTCAGGCGCTTAGGTTAGAGGTAGGTTTAATAATATATTTTTTTTTCAATTTGATACAAAAACGTGAATATTATGATACTAAACAGTATTTGAAACTTAAAAAAATGCCAACCTAAACGTATGTTGCCACTCAGGCGCTTAGGTTAGAGGTAGGTTTAGTATAGTTTTTTTTTCAATTGATAACAGTCCCTCAAGATTAAAAGTTATTTTCGACTTCCGATTTGTATGGCGAATCGTTCCTACGGCGAATTTGACCAACGGCCAACTGTCCCGACAGCGGAACGGCGACAGCGAATAGGCCTAGACTCTTTTTAAAAGCAGTTGGCCGCGGCCACTTGTCTCGCGGCCAATTGTCCTGTCGACCACTTGTCTCGCGGCCGGTTGGTCGCGGCCACTTGTCCCGGCCAGTTGTACTAGACCGATATTTAGGGGACTCCTTTTAGAGTAGAGGCCAGTATGCCCCTTAAAAATCGAAATTGATTAAACTAAAAACTACCAATATTTACACTGGCGAACGTAGTTTTTTACACCTGTTGCAAATCACACTGATACATTATAATATAATTTCGAATAATTATATAATTCTTTGTCATTAACATAACATAACATAAATTTACTTCTAATAGTTATTTATGTACCAAGGGCTTTAAGTAGACGTTTATGCCCGCCGAGGGCGACTGGCTAGTAAATCGCCCGAGGGTATAAACATCAAGTAATGCACGTGGTGCATACGTTTTATTTTTCACTTGAATAAAAATGAAAATTCAAAAAATGTAGAAAAAAAAGTAAATTGACAGAAGTAGACGTTTATGCCCGCCGAGGGCGACTGGCTAGTAAATCGCCCGAGGGTATAAACATCAAGTAATGCACGTGGTGCATACGTTTTATTTTTCACTTGAATAAAAATGAAAATTCAAAAAATTTAGAAAAAAAAGTAAATTGACAGATTGAACACACAATCCATGACGCGCCGTCTGTTGTTGCGGGCATAAATACATTATGTGTTAGCAGAACCATATTATTTCAAATATTAAACATTACACAAACATTAAGATACCTATTTTATGAAAGAGGCAACAAAATTCCAAACATTCTTTTCCGAAATATGTTTGTCAAAATTGGACAAAAGAAGAAGTAATTTGTTGTTGGCATGCAATTGCAAAGATACCAATATCAAAATAATACATTGCACTTACATTATTGTAACTTATCTAATTACCAAAATGAAATCTTATGGCAACTTATTGCAGTCCTAATTAGATGCACAATATACCAATAATTTGTTTCGATTTGGGCAACCGCTGCTGGTCTCCTTACTCAGCGAGGATTGATTTCCATAGGATTTTTTTCCGAAGATTTTTTTTCCATAGGATTTTTTTTCCGAAGATTTTTTTTCCATAGGATTTTTTTTCCGAGGATTTTTTTTCCTAGGATTTTTTTTCCTAGACTCGGGGGTAAATACATAAGATTTTTTATCGATAAAATTGCTTTTTACACGAAAATTTTATTACCATGGTTACAAACTCGAGAATCAACACGCGCTCGTGAATTTATCTAAGGTGTTGGATTCGAGAGTTTTTACCAAATGGTAATCAAATTTGAGTTCCTTAAAAAGCAATTTTATCGAAAAAAAAAATTAACATCGAATGTATTTTAGGGAGATTAATGCACGACTTGTAGTATTTCAAAAAAATTTTTGACGTTTGACGAATTGCGCCGAGTACTCAATTGCGCCAAAGCCTGCTAAATTTCGAGTTTATAGTTAAATAAAAAGCAATGAAAGTATGTTCTAAAATGTACGTAAGAGAGAGATGATGAAACAAGGTGAAAATTTTTATCACTTATTAAAAATGTACCTAGCTTTTTATCGATTATTGGTAATTCATATGTGATTGGTCGTTTTAAACGAAATTCATTAATTTCATTGGTTTATTTTTCTGGAGTGTCATCAAAGGTAATATCAGCATTTTCGTCCTTGGCCCAAATGTAATTCATTAGCGAAAACCGCATTTCGATAACTTTAATAGTTTCTGAGTATCGAGCGTTGCAGTCGATTTTTAATAATTATTTTTTTAAACACTTTTTTCAAAAAATAAGTAAGCACAATATATATTGCTGAATTCAGAAAAAAATTCTCTTTTAAACTACATAAAAAAACTGCAACTTTATCTTATAAAAAAAATGAGTGCCGCCATTTTAGCTTACACCGGAAGTGACGTCATCAAAGGTAATATCGGCATTTTCGTCCTTGGCCCAAATGTAATTCATTAGCGAAAAACGCATTTCGATAACTTTAATAGTTTCTGAGTATCGAGCGTTGCAGTCATTTTTTAATAATTTTTTTTTTAACACTTTTTTGAAAAAATAAGTATAGCACAATATATATTGCTGAATTAAAAAAAAAATTCTCTTTTAAACTACATAAAAAAAACTGCAACTTTATCTTATTAAAAAAATGAGTGCCGCCATTTTAGCTTATACCGGAAGTGACGTCATCAAAGGTAATACAGCATTTTCGTCCTTGGCCCGAATGTAATCGATTGGCGAAAACCGCATTTCGATAACTTTAATAGTTTCTGAGTTTAGAGCGTTGCAAGGAATGTGTACGTACGGACTACAGACTACAGACGACAGACGGAAATTTTTTTTTGCATATTTTGAATCTACGTATTCGGAAATGCAAAGATATGTAAAAATTTCCATAGGTCAAAATTTTTTTTTTGGAAAACTAATTCAATACTTCCCTTTTACTTCGTACTCGGGAAGTAAAAATGTTTACATTAATGTTTCAAATTAGAATAATAATAGTTGCATTCAATAGATTTTTATTTTGGTAAAATCAAGGTAAAATAAAAAATAAAACAATGACTGGACCAAATGATATGATTCTGGGCTCGTATATATGCAACTGTATGGAAAATTGAAACGAACTCTTTGCATAAATCTGCATAAAGGGATGGAATAATTAACAGACTGAAGCGGAATTTTTTTGGAAATTCATATAGACGTTCTACGTTTAATGTTTTTGCATACTTTCGTTGCTAGATAACAATTTGTCATTTTACTAGGGGTGGTAATTGTATTGAGATCGTGTTTAGAAATCATGTTCTTGATGACTGCATCTAACAGCGATAGTGCTATTCGAATTGTCGAAATTTCCCGTGTTAATTAATTCTTGTACACCCCGCTAACATCACGATTTGAGAAATAAAGGTGGAATCAAAATCAGAAACTAGAATATAGGTATTATTTTACGGCATTCTTATTGCGGATTAATGGGCAATTGTTCGCTATATCTGTTTTGAACAGTTGACTTAAGCTAATAACTTTTATGGCTGAAAACGGTTTCTAATTTTACGTAGGTAAAAGCGAACGGTTGGTTGCGAAAGATTACGTTAAGGCTAATCCCCTCAAAATCGAAAGATTAGTATAATGGATAATATGAAAAGTTGCCGAAGTGGGTGACCGAGAGTGATAAGCAACCAATACGGCCATAGTGTATCTATCTTACCTAAACACAAATTTAGATATGGTTAGATAGATCTAATTGGAATTAGACCTTGCAATCGCTGTATTGAGGAAACTACAGAAATTAATAAGAAATCGATATCTCAGCTTATAGGTACATATAAAATGGTAATTTGCGGGTAATGGAAGAAAAATGTGTGAAATTCGTTTATGAAGGAAAACCAATATACTTTGTACTCGTTTTAGGCAAAATGTGATATTCTACTCCACTTATAAGCTCATTTTGTGTAAGTTAAACTGTTTATTGCACTTTTAATTTAAAAATTTAACTGCTGATGTAACTTGATACATACAGTGTGAGTTTTGTTTCATTATTTGTATGGGGATCTTGGAAACTAGTAGAGATATCGAGAGACGATTAAATGAGGAAAGAATTGCAGTTTTACCAGCTTAATTTAATGAGCTTTTCATTTTTTGAAAAAAATGCACGTCTAACGATACCTCAGAAAAATATTTTTTTTTTTTAGTTTTGTGCCTATAATAGCTGTGTTATTATTGACTTGACTAGAAAAAATGTGTAAAGGAAAAAGTTGTAGATAATTATGGGCTTAAAGATACAGTTTAGTCGATTTTTTTATTTAACCTCTAATTTTTGAGTTATGTCACAAACTTGTGTTTTTTCTAATGGAAACCATAGTTGGTCATGAACTCATAATGATATTTTACGAAACCTCAGTAAAATTTTGTTACTAAACCCGATGTGCATTAATCAATATTGTTTCCATAGCCTACTGCTTAAACATTGCGGCATTAAAAAACAAAAAAATGGCCATAATTTCTATATTTATGAAAATAAGTATGTCAACTGATATATTGTGAGAATCGTTGAAAAAGGGCCTTTTTTATAGTCATGGCCAAAAATGGTTCCCATTAGAATTTTTTTCAAAAAATGAAAAGCTCATGAAATTAAACTGGTGAAACTGCAATTCTTTCCTCATTTAATCGTCTCTCTATCTCTGCTAGTTTCCAAGATCCCCATACAAAAAATGAAAAAAACTCACCCGTATAGGTAGTTGCAACGCGGAGGTGAAATTTAGGTGTTTCCATTTAAAGTGGTACAGAAATGAGGTTGAAACAAGTTCGAACACAACTCTTTTACTCCTAAAGCTGACATTAAATACAGAGTGATAATCTTCTAAACATATACCCCTCGACCTCGGTGTGAAGTAATTTTAAGTTTAGAAAATGAAAATGAAAAATGAGAATATCAAAAATGATCAAAAACTTCGAGAAGCTTTGAACAGTTTTCTTTGTTTCAATCATACTCCTATGTATTGAGAAAATTGTAAAATATCGTACTTTAATTAGGATTTAATTCCGTATTTCAAAAATTATTAGTTTAGTTCCTTTTCTGAAAAGGGTTCTATAATATAGTGTAATAAAATTACACAAAAAACTATCTATTCACAACGTTTAGAAGAAAATTTTTTTAGTAATGAAAATAATAATAATAATAATTAAGATTATAAAAGAACAATCAACGTCAACGTTTAGATGTTTATGGTATTTGCCTATTTTAACGATTTATCTGAATATAACAAACTAAAATATTATTAGAAGTTACTTTAAACTAAAACGGTTTATATGATTAACTCATTAGTGTACACTGTACAGCCTCCCCTTTACTTTACTTAAAACCGTTGTATTATCAACTAACTCTTTTGATTGAAGTAACGTGTCATGCAGTAGATGAATTTTTATTCAACTTAAGATGGGAAATTAGTATTTCTACGATTACATTATACTTTTTGGGCAACCAGACATGATTTCGCAGCAGTTACTATAGCAGCAGCCGTTAAAGTAAATGCCACTTTATACCTATTAATTTCAATACATCGAATTTTAAATTTTGTCTTAATCTAATAAAAAAGGTTGCCCGGTTGGCCAAAAAATGTTGTGTATATCTTGTCCGCGAAAACCTTTAACGTAGTCGAGATTGTTTTGCCTCGGCCGCAAGCGGCCTCGGCGACAATTCTTCTCATCGTACGTTAAAGTGTGCTTTCGCGGCCTTGACATACAAATAAATATATTATAAAAGGTTACATTTGCAAGTTATTAGTTGTGCAAATAGCTATTTTTGTATTAAGGACGTGAAGGAGGCGATTTTGGCCCGCGGCGTAATTATAAGACGCCAGAGGGACAAAATCGTCGTTCACACTCGAAATGCAAACAAGATTTTTTGTAAAATCGTTTAACTCAATCTTAAATCTTTGTGAAAATAAATGGCATGATTAGTTCTCAAAAATCAAGTTGTTGGTTGCTAATGTGATGAGTATAAACAAAATTAAACATTGACTGGAGAAGTTAAATTTGTGATAAAAACTTGTCCGAAAACGGAAAACAGGGAGAAATATCTATTTCAGCCGAAGAAGCGAAAGCTCTAACACTTAACTTGAGTTATTGCCACGAAAATCAAGAGAAATCTATGAAAAAACTTTCAATGAATTTTTGGTATGATGTACTGAGACTGACCCAGAAAAACATCGCTTATCGCGAGATTAATGAAAAAGTTTTACTTGTTTATTTCAAAGAAGGTTCGCAGAAATTTTTACGCTCGCAAATTACTTCATAAATGATCCTACTTTGAATACGATTTTACAAAAACAAATTTTCGTGTTCCATGCCTATCAAAGGCGAGCTCGTTTGAGAGCACCAAAAAAAACAATAATTATTTAAAGTTTCTTGTATTAGATCTGTTGACGGTCGTAAAAGTATAATTTTTTTCATTAGAACATTGATTAATTGTTTATTAGTTTCCCATGCCGAGGAAGACAGAATAGATAATTTCTGTGACTAATGCCTTTGCTAATACATTTTAACAAGAATGGCAATTGAAACTAGGACTGTCAAGGAATTAAGTAAGTGAAGTGAGACACTTAACGTGGGAAACTGTACCGATAGCGGAAATTTTAGATTACAATTGGTAGATAAGAAAAAACCGTTTACTACAGATACTTTGACAAATAACTCGATCCAGTTTTTTTGATCTAAACAAGCCATATTGTTTACAATCCACTTTTTCGTAGGCGACAAATTTAAAAATGTTTAGGTCGCAATGCTCAACATATAAAAGATACTTTTCCAAAAACAATGTACATACATTTCAACAATATTTGATAGCCGAGTAATGGTAATATTATTTTGGCCGAAGGTTCCGTCGTTACTTCTCTTCTAAATTCACTGAAAACTGCTCGAGTAATTTGTTTACATAAAAAAAGAGATTCCAAGCAAATTGAAAACTATTGATCGATACCACTGTTATTTTCAAAAAATAGTAGAATGATTAATTTTGTAAACAAACATAACATTTTATCTACCAATCAACAAGGTTTTAGAGAAAAAAGGTCAACTCAAACAGTTTTTCTCAATTTCATCTACCTTATTAAATCAAAGATTTGAGTTACCTTTCATCAACCCACCAACATTTATGGATCCCACCCACGTAAATCGGAGATAACTTTCTTTATAATTTTTGAATTTTTGAATTACCTAATGTAACCCAGATAATTGCTGGTAATTATCACGTTAGATCCATCTGCAAGTTGACTGGGGAACTGCTTTGTACAAACAACATATTTAAGCTTCTCCACTTACTGAAAAGCATGACGTACACTTTACTAAACTACAATTTCGCGCAAATTAGGCGATATTTTTATCATTTTAAACATTTATAGAAGAAACATGGGCGAAGTAAAAAACAAGTATTGTAAAAAACAAACTTACGGTAGAAGTAATTCTTTAAGATGACTCACCTGTAACAAAAAACATTACTTTAACAAAATTTTAAATAATAAGAAAAAATTATGCTAACTAGCTAATGGTATTATACGCCAAAACTTTTAGGTCAACAGTATTTTAGGCTAATATTGACTGAGATTTGTATATTATTAATTAATGATGTAGGTTACTCTACGCATTTGTACTTCACAGTTTATTATTGACATGTTTGCATTTGTTATAAACTCTGGCGAAATATGATTACACACGCGACCGAAACAAACTTCGAGACTAAAGGTACCACCATTGTTTTCTCTCTATAAACGAAAATTAGCCTTTAGAGCAAACCGAACATGTTCCTTTCCTTTCCTGTGTGAGATTTCAGGTCAACTAAGCTCATAACTAGCTGATTACACTATAAACAAAAAACAAGATGATTTCGAAAACAAAAAGGTCGTTTTTTTCTCTATATTTTCGCATAGTGTCACTCATGTGTAATAGCGCGCACACAACAATGTTTCAGAAAGTGTGTCTGTAAATATACACATCCTACCAACCAAACCTTCATTCACAATCATTACTTTAGATGCTCATAACCACATTATCTAACCTTCTCCCAAATAAACCGTTGTAGTTCTCCCCAATTTCCAATTTATAGCTACCGCAAATTCAAATTTTATCAATGTTATCAACCCAACCTTTAATAAACGTTGGAAATTTAGTTTTCGTGTGCCCACATGTAGGCACATATCTTAATTCCATTCCGGAAAGGATGATATTTGTTTTCCATTTTTATTTCTGTAGGTCAGCGTATTAACTGCCCGAGAAATCCCTTTCTCTTAAATCTAAAATCTAAAAAACAACCATATCATTACCGGCAGACAATAATTGTTGTAATTTCATACAGAATTTTGCAATTTTGATTACTATACATGTACACCGCCTTTTGTTATTAGAATTGTTAGAATTGTTAGAAGTATTGATTCTACTTTACTTTATCGTTCCCAAGTTTTCCTTTTGAGTTTCTGCTGTTTAAAATTTTGGACAGTGATGTCACGAGACGAGACGAGACGAGACTTACGGTGGGTCGCGTCTCTTCTCGTTGAGACGAAAGGTTAGTATCGGACTCGATCCTTGTTGAAATTTTGTGTTGGTTAAAGAGTTATTATGGACAAAAAACTAAAAATAGCGATTTTTTTAAAAAAAAGTTCGCTCAAAATAATTTTCGTTAGAAAAATAAGCGTATTTTTTGACAACAGAAACGCTGGACAAATTGGTGATTTAGATTCAATTCAAGGACAACATTTAAGTACTAATGGTTTCAAAAAATCGATCGAAATTGGAAATACGTGTTTATCGTAAGGACACTGGCAGATTAAAAAATTACTCGACACCCCTAATAATGTCAGTCTAGTCTCGTCTTTTTATTTCGAAGTGAGACCAAATTTTGAAAGTGTGGCTTGATCTTGAGATGGGTCTCCACTTACTTAAACTATATCGACTGACTTTTCCGTTTGAAAAAGAAACCAAGACATCCTTTTGTAACAACCTTTTCTACAAAGACTTACGTAATTCGTGGATTTGATCAAGTAGATACCTCCCCTTTATTAAATTTAAAGAATACGTGTTATGTGCAAAAATTGAAGAAAAACTATAACTGAATCAAAAACTGATCCCGAACCTCTTTTGTTACATGTGTAACAAGGCTAAATGATTTTGCCCCCGACTTTACTTGAACCCAGGTGAAGGTGAAACTATAGGTGTTTTCTTTTTGCATGTTGTCGTAGACTTAAGTCACCTCTGTCAATAACACATCATTCGTTTTATAAAAATAATTTGACTCAGTTCTCAATAACCCTATTCGTTTTAAAAGCTTTATTTAAGTTTTATATTAACCTGAGACAGAAATGTCTACATGACGCAAGGCACTTCAATCACGTGATGATTGTGACTTTACCTAACCCTGTGGCGATGCAAAAAGAAAACATCTTATATATTGGAAAATCTCCTTTTCTTCTTAAGTTTTAAAGGAAATGTATAGTTTCTTTTAAATTTCGAAAAATCGATGATGGAGGGCCTTTGGGCTTACCAAAGCCTATAAACTCTCATTTTCATTACATGATATGACTAAGAAATTTTTGGAAATTAGATTCAGTTGTTAGCTTTTATATCGAAACGTATTTACTGTACGTACCTAATAAATAAATAGTGCCGTTCATGGTTTGGCAGCTTAAGGCAAGTCCCCTCGGGTACTATTTTCTCAATAAGGGTTTTTTTTTAAATAGTACCATTTCAAGGGATTTTTACTGGTCATCAGCATTATGGATTGCTTCTACTCTAGAATTATTACTCAAAATTATCTCAAGGGCAATTCTGTCCCACGAGAGCTCGAGTGTGACTCATACCTAAAAACTATCCGAACGATATAAATTAAAACGTTTGTCTTAGCTATCTTCTATAGGGCATTTTAATCTTCTAACCTCAAATGTACCAAAATATAAATTTAGTGTACTCTTATTTACCTAAACTATTCATGTTAACGGTAAATTTGATCCACCGCGATCGCGTTCGTTCTCAAAATATTTGAGTACGTTCATTAGCATAATCTGCGATTGACTTTTTAACGATTTATTGCTAAGCGACGTTATAAAGCAAATATAGGTTAATAATAACAATCAATTTGACAGCTAACAGCTGACACTACGATACAAACTCGACGTACGTTTACGTAATTTACAATGCCAATGTTAGAAGATATATTTTTTTATATTCGCTCTCTTTTCAATTAGGTACTTTTTGTAAGTATGAGAAAGACAACCTAATAATTTGGGTTAATTCACACATCAATAACAAATGAGTCACACTCGAGCTCTCGTGGGACAAACTATATATGCAAATTTTTGGATTCTTCACAAATTGGTAACTTTTCTACATACAATTTGGTACTTCTGGGAAAACTTATTGTTTATGGATAAATATGCTGTGTGGGTATATGTCTCTCAGATAGAGGCTGACAAACAAATGATAGTTGTAACAAAAATAATTAACCTAAAACTCATTATTGCCTTTTCAATGGCTAAGAAAGTCTGAACTGATGTGTTATCATCACTTTTTCTCCAATTTTGGTAATACGCTAATCTTCGTTTCTTCATAATTTTTTTCTCCTTTTTATTTGTGATTTTTTCGATCCCATATAACTAATAACTCTTTTGCTCGAAATGGTTGCCTTATTTTAGCCGTCAACCTCCCTACTCTGTTGGATCTCTGCCTTACTTCATTACTCTCTTTACTAGGACATATATTTTTGTATCTTATTTTCTACCCACTTGTTCTTGTTACAGTCATGCAATTGCTCTTTGGTTCCTCCACAATGCGTTACTATTTTCTTCTGTTTTTCACCACATCCCTTTAATTTCTTTTCCCAAGTTCTTTACACTCTCTATCTTCAAAATGTTTCCCATTTATTACGATTCAAAATTTTCTTACCAACACCACCTCCCAACTGAAGAATATTATTCAGGAATTGGGATTTGTAAATCCAAAATTCCAAGAAGTTAATTTATTCAAACCATCCAACACCTTATTCTTAAATAGTTTCCAATTTACATTTAATTTAATGGATAGGTATACCACGTCAAATTCTTTGGTATCCTCGTTTACTTTCCCTTACAATTTATATGTAACTTTATTCGCGAATGTTAGGTAACGTTTTTCTGGACGTTAGGCAATTGTACAAGTAATTTTCCGTAAATAAAAAGATAAATTAAGGATTTTCCTTTTTTTGCTAGAAAGCAAACGCACGCGAATACTATTTTAGTATAATATTAAACCACAGCAGTACGCATTTATTGTAATTTATTTCATATACCTATTAAGCTTTTGTTATAATTGTGAACGTAATTATCCAAAACAATATATAGCAGTCATATTTTGCGGAGATTAGCTATTTAGACATTAAGCATCACACCACAACGCCATCTGCTATAATTCATAAATTAACTGTTGAAAATTAAACGTAATTTTACTTTTATTGCATAATCAATTTTGAGCGCTCTCCGCACGCTTAACCGTCTACAAATAAATATTGACATTTCGCTTTTAATTATTATGTCGAAAACGTCAATGGACAAAATAAGAAATAAAATTCGACATAATGACGGGAAATCACAATTTAGTGAAAATTCGTGGCGCAAGCAAAATCAATAGGTAACATTATCTACTTGATATACATCTTTCCTGTCAAATACAGACATTTTTCCGACAAGGGTCAATAGCGATCGAGTTTAAAAATGCAGCTACCCCCCGCCCCGCGCCTTTATATTTCACATGAAAAATGAGTGGCACGCGGGTAGTAGCCTCCTCACACATAGGAAAATTGCAATAACCTTCTTGTAACGTTAAATTTTGGGCGAATTTAAAAATTTGATTATTTGACAGGCGGTTGGTGAAACACCACGTGATTTTCGAATGGAGCATGCCTACTGTCTACGATCGATTCTCCAATATCTCTCCCCATTTTCTCGCGACTTGTAATTTTGGAAGCTTGTTATTACTGTTCCTCTCTTCGGTGGATTTATCATTTTTCTCCGGTATTTCTAAAGCACATTACCTTACGTAATATACCGAATAACCTTACATACGACGGCATATTTTCGAGGATTCGAAAGCGAACGCTTTTAATCCTTTATTTGAATAAGATTAGATAAAATGACAGCGTTCGTTAAGGATTTGAGATAGGATTATCCATTACGGAACGGTATTTGAAGTGTTGGCGTTGCTGAAACCGAAAGTTAGTTTTACTCACTATTGAAGGGCGAAAGTGAAACTGTAGAAAATGGCGTAACGTTACGTGATATGACCAGGACTTTCTAAATTTAGTTTGGAAAAGCACGAGAATATCCTAATCTTCCTTCAAGTGTCACGCGCTAAATTATATTATTTCTAAAAATAAGCTAAATTCCAGTATGTTTGTACCGTAAAATATTTCTCATCTCCCACCAAATTTCATTAACAAAATTAATTGAATCTGAAATGTACAACTTTTATCCTTTTAGAAAGGGTTTCCTTTTTACTATCTAAATATAATCCGTTGTTTTCGATATTTTGTATTTTAATTTTACTTTTCTAGAATTACCTAATTAATTCATTTTATCAACAAATTCATGTAAACATAGCAGTAATTTGGTGTGTTAAATTACTGAGTGTGCCTTTTTCGTGTTCCACTTTTCTCCTTACCTCGATTGATTCTCACTATTACCATTCAATTTGGCGTAAACCATCACTCACATTCCATCGTTATTTATGATTTATGAAAAATCTGACAATATCCGTGGATCTGAAGTTTACGTTCGCTCACATTTTCAGTGGTATGAAATATATTTCGTTAAAATCGATTCGGTTATTTTGGTTAGATAAGCTAGAGAGGGGTAATTGGATTTAATTTTACTTTCTTTCCGTGAACAATTTTTAGTGATAACAGATAGAAAAGGTATCAACTTTAAAATTCGGACGAAACTGTCAGAGATTGAATCTTTAAACTACAAATTCAATCGAAATTGAGCACGTTTCCGAAGTACGAAGTACTTTTATGGAATTACATATTATCACAGAATAAAGGTGCTTTATTCTGTGATATTATATTCCAAATTCAGCGTTTGTGTAGATGAAAGTAACCACTAACCAGAAAACATTTTGCTTGTATGTCTCATGGATTGATGAAAACTTTCATTCCACGAACATCTGAATCATAGAAAATGGAGCACAGTCTTGAGCCAAATTTTGATAAATGTAGGTTTCCATAATGTATTTTTTATTCAGCAACTGCTAAAGGCAGAAAGAAGTGGCAGCACGAGTAAAGATTTTCGGTCCAACATTTTTTGAAACGTAGATTATTATATAGATACACGTTTTTAGAGGTGTTGCCTAAGTTTTAAAACATTCAAACTATTAGGGAGTCTCTGCAGCCAATATTTGCATTTTTGAAACAAAAACCACAACATTGATAGTTGAGAAAATGAATATTTTATAGCATTTTTCGTCTACATACTTTATAACGCAACATAAAATAAATAAATTCATTGATTTTTCTTAGTAAGTAGGTCTGTAGTCCAATTTAATGATATTTAATTGGAAAACGCAACGAGTTTCAGTATCAGAGGAATCACTTTTTGTTGAATTTTAAATAATAAAGTACTTAGTACCGTTTCTAACGGATACAAAAATTGTTGCGTCCGCACATTTTCGAGATTTTGAGCATATTTTTAAACCGTTTCTCTCTCCCGGGCGCATTGTTTACGTTAAATCGTTAGTCGCGAACCGAGAAATTGCTCTTTCAAGGTGAAGATTTTAATGGTCAGAGTTTTCAATAATAGTATTGCAAAATACGTTATTAGAAATTCCTCGCATTTTACGGCAACCCCCATGAAGTGTCACGTCCGATTACACTTTTTAGACCTTAGAAATGCAATTTTTGTTATTCTCACCCTCGTTAACGTTAAAAGTGACATTTGTGGAGCAAAAAATTCCTTCATATTCTAGATTTAAGTTAAACATTTTCCCTTTTTGATTTGGAGAATTAAGTGCTTATAACATAACTAGGAAACTTGAGTAAATTGAACTTACAGTTATAAAAGAATCAATAAAAGGGTTCACTGAAACACGTTCCGAACGAAAGTACTTTTTCTAACTTTTCACCTAAGATACTAAGTTATGTCGAAATAACTGAGTTGACGATTTGGAGCGTAAACCCGCTACAACTAATGCGTCGCAAATTACTTAAATTGTAATCTAAGTAAATTTAAAACTTTTACTGGATGTAAGTCTGCAGTAAACTTTAACTATAACTTAATTTCTGAAAATCTAACTAACCTAAGTAGCAATAAAGATCTTAAGGGATCGTTCGATAACTACTAAACGGAATTATATTAGACTGTCTAGTCTCAAAAGCTGCTAATGTTTTTAATGGGTCTAGGATTGCTTTGAACTAGACGATTCTCTACACTTATAATTTTTTTAAATGTTTGAACTAACTTTTAACGGCTCTTCCCCCCTTTTGAAACTACAAAATTTGAGAGTTTAAAAACAAACCCTGTCGTTTCAAAAAGATCACAATTAAAACACAGATCGAAATACTTGCAGAACTACATAAATATTATGAAAACCACACACTTTCTGTGGGAGAAATGATGAGAAGGGTAGTCAAATATGAAAGAAAATTGCATTATGCCACCTACAACGGAGAATAGTCAAAATCTCGTTTCAAAAGAACGAAAGAATGCCTAATTTTTGGTGTGCGCCCATTGGAACTTTGTACTACTTTTTACCTTTTTGAGGCGTCGACAGTTTGAGCTTTTCAAATTTTTGCTATCTGATTTAGAGTAGTTACACTCTCTTTAACTAGTTGGTTGGTTCCATCTTTCGTAGTTGGTAATTGGATATAAGATTTAGTTGAAATCGATTACGTAGTGATGCTCAAAATGGGACGTATAGCTGTGAGATCAATCGGCGAATAACACAAAACCTTTCCCCATAGACCTTTAGTGACGTTGAAAAATTATTAATTTACAACAATTGGCTACAAGTTTCGATAACTTGACATATTTTCATCATCAGGCCATTTTTCAACGTCATTAAAAGTTTCTTTTGAATTTATGTAAACAGTCTCCTGGGAATAGTATTAAGGTATATTTTTCCCCTAAAAACTGTTAAATAATCTGTTAGGCATAAATCCCATGCATCCCCAAGTATGGTACCTAAACTCAATTTGATCAAAAAACTCCGTCACAATAGATTTTCATTTTAAACATCGATAAACTTAAACATTACAAGCTAAAGAGATTATAAACTTAAAAAACAACTATTTCATTAAATATTATTATAAGAGATATTGCTATTATTTATTCTGTGGTATGGAATTAATTAATATTCGTATGCGAATAATCACTGTTATGATCGATACTCATACTCATGACCAAAACACCATTAGACGATAAAGAACATTATAAATAAGTACTTATTTTGTTCGTTAGCATGTAAAAAAATATAATGTGCACAGTATCACGAAAGCTGCCTTTTTACAATGACTAATGCCTCGTGAAGGAAATTTACATAGCGTAATTATCGAAAACTTGATTAATGTGCATCACTTAGAATGTTGATTATTAATTTGTTATGTTGAACGTTTGGTATAGCACGAGTGCTTAAAAGTTCCACACGATGATAAGCACGAGAAGGAATTGAAGTGGTAATTTGGTGGGTAACAAGGATTAATATTTGCTTTTAGATTTTAAATTGAGGAATGTTATACTATAAAGCTTATCTGCATTCATTTTGGCGTTATTCAAATAATTAGCAATTTAAACGTGAGTAGACGCGTTGATCATTAAAGTTGTGCATGTCTGATAACTTAATTAAACTTGGCGCCAAGATAGTGGAATATGCTATTAGAAATTCTAAAGATAACCTTTTCTTTTCATAATTTCAAAATCAACACTTCGTTCGTAGTTTCGCAGTCTTTTTAAGATTCTTTTTTGTCCTACAAATGAGTATAGTATTGTAGCGACTGCGAATTTGGAAGCAGTTGTATACAACTTTGTGCCACGCATATCAGAAAGTTGGCAGGAAAAGTGCTAAGATAAAAATATTTTGGAAATGTCACAGGTAGTACAACACTTATGTAAAAATAATGCCTTTGAATCTTTGAATGGTAAAGAGAATACACGCTTATGTGGTGTGCACGCTTTACGTTTTATTATGTATATATATGTATATTTATGTAACACACGCCAACTAAAGGTACAATTAATAGCGAAAACTTAATTGAGTTTCGCACATAATTTAAAACCTACTTATGTAAGTAATAAGTAAGTAAGTAATAGTTTATTAACGGGTATTACAATGTGTGAACGTGTTTCATAGCATTATTGTTACGTTCATTTTAACGATTAGGTGCTTTATTATTTAAGAAGCGAGGCACCAGGATATTAGCATCAAAATATTCCTTATAAACAAGTTTAGGTTATTATTTTATCATCTGACACATTCTCAACCTACACAGCACAATTGTTGCTCTTGTATTTCATGAAGTATGGCACTTTCAATCATTTCTGGGTCGTTGGTAAATAGGTAATTAGTAGCGTCACTTGTTATGACTATATGTTCGTTAATGTAATTAAATTCATAGTAACACTAAAGTAACTCCTCAGTGTAGCAAACTATTTTTAGTCGTGTTACTAATTAAATTTTTTTACAAAGCGTCAAGGAAAATTTCATGCTGTAAATAAGATTCCATGCATATATTAGGACTGTTTATTTTTAAACTTGAAAACTGATAAATAATTTTGGAAAATCTAATCTATATGCTTTAAATGATAAAGCACTTGCTGTCTAACTGTTGAATGGCTAAAACGCTTAAAAGCGGATTTTTTAATTTAACTATTACATATGAATTTTGGGGAAGTTCCATTAGAAAATCATTAATTCAGCACCTTCATTTACTTCGTTAGTGCATATTACCTTGAAGTTGGTGCAAAACCTACCCATTTGAAGAGCAAGTCTTCTATATAATTAAAATTCGAAAAAAACAGTTACAATTTCTAAGTGAAGATTTTTTATTTGGAATGTTGTTGTCGGACTTCCATACATGTAAATTCATCAATTCCGAATCTTGGACATCACACTGTTAATCAACAACCAAATCAAAACGAAACGGGAAAATATACTGTTCTAAGCATCAACGATATGATAAGATTGGTGAGTCCGCAAAGATTATTTATCAATCAGTCAAGCCCACTGACGTCAAAAATTTTCATCGATTGTCGCAATATTTCCGTAAATATTTATTTGTTATTGATTATAGTTAAACAAACTTCTGTGCTATTATTGTATCACCAGTTGCGTCGAGAAATCATGCTTCCCTGAAATTTTTGTTTTTTTTTTTCTAAAATGTAATTTAAATACATTTCTCTGGTGCCTTATTAAAATTGTTTTAACCGGATATTTTAATTTGAATTATAGTAGGGAGATAGTTGGCTGGAATAACAAAGATAGTTGTCATATACATTTTGAGGAATATAACAATAGTATCTTGATAAGTCAATGTGATACGTTATGCGAATTGTCAATCAGAACTGTCAATCACAAAATTTTTACTTCGTAAATTTTTCATAATTTTCCATAGCCATTGAGCGGTCGTATACACATAGATTTGTGTGTATACGACCGCTCGATGGCTATGGAAAATTATGAAAAATTTGCGACTAAGTAAAAATTTTGAGAGATTGACAGTTCTGATTGACAATTCGCATAAAGTATCATATTGATTGGGAATTTGGAACTGATTTGTAGAATTTAGAAAGAAATTGAGAAAGAGTTTGATGATTTGCCGGGGTGCGAGGCGAATATTTTAAATGCGCCGCTAAGATCAGTTCGATTGCAAAACACCTGATCATCAAAGAAGATTGAATCGTACGCGTATATTAGAATATTCAAGGGTTTTAATATGGAAATTGGAACACACGAATTTGAAAATTATGTAGCAGATGTAGTATATACAAGGTTTAAATCTTGTTATATACATATACAGTAATGATGATTTAATTGCGATTTGTGGAATGTTGAATTTGAATTATGAAGGTACGCAACGAGAAATTGCTATCAGTTTATTAACCAAACTAATAAGTCAGTTGAAGAAGCTTAAGTTTAGTCAAGAATTGGTAAATGATTCACAAGATATTGAAGGGGATGAAGAATATGAAGATGGGGAAGAAAGTGTAGATGAAAATGATGATGAACGAGAAAGGAAAGAAGATGGGCATAGAAATAGAAATGAAATGCCAACAACGTCAACAAGATCAAGCCAGCTTCACGATGAGCTTCAAGGATTTGGAGGATTCTATTAGACCATTCACAGATACTAATTCGTATCCAATTAAAAATCGGATTGCGGGTTTTGAAGAACTTGCTAAGATAATGCAATTAAGTGATTTGCATATGCTTGTTTTTGGAAATAAAGCTGTAAAAGGGTTAGCTAAACACTTTTTGTAGGGTGAAAAAGGTGTTACAGTCATGGAAAATCCTAAAAATGCGATTATTAAGAGACTTTGATACAAAAGTCACTAGTACATAGTGAACTCGCAAAGAGAAAGATTAAGAAAGGTGAATCTATGTTGTAATATTTATTTACCATGAAAGAGAATACAAACAAGGAGATTATATTGTGATGATCAAAAACATTGATACAACTCCAGGCATTTGTAAGAAGCTTTTGCCAAAATATCGTGATCTATAAGTAATAGACAAGATTTTGGATTTGGATCGTTACCTCATTATATGATTATTGATCCTGGAGGACATCAACTTGCAAAGTTACCATATCAATTATTCAGATTGCTGCAATATTAGAAAATTTGAAACGATTTCATTATTTACGTTGCTTTATTACGTACTTTGTTAATTAGAATAGTATAATTTTGATCTGAAGCTTAAGTGGCTAAGCTTAGGTCAGGAAGGCCGAACTGTATTAGAGATAGTTGGCTAGAATAACAAAGGTACATTTTGAGGAATATAAAATAAATGGTACATTATAGTAAAAAAACGAGTATATTATTACAACAGAATTCGCAACCAATTTCTACGGAGTAGTTTCTTTTATTATGTCCCAAAAGATTCGGTACATCATGGACTGTAAAAATTTGGCCTTTCTCATTTAATTCAAATGTTTAAAGGAGCACTTCAAATTATGTATTTTTTAGTTGAATCTGCCTTTAAGTGGGGATTCAGGGCATGAACCCTATACACTTAGAAACACCACAGAAGCCTTATTATATCAGAAAAACTTGGAAAATGGCGATAGTCTCGATAGTTCTCAGAGTATAGCAATTGGAAACTGTGTATTGTTTTTGTTGTTACTAAATTTACAATAAAGGGCTCATGATTATTGGATGAAAAGCTCCTGTTGCAAATTACAAAAAGATTTCTTTCAGGTTGTATCTTGGTAATCCTTCTAAATTTTAATTTTACCTCATTTTAATTTTCACAAATCTCTTATCCTTAATATTACTATTAGATCATATCAGTTTGAACAAGAGTTACGGTAAAATTTCTATTGTTTCGTGAATGGTACGCGATTTCAAAAAATTTTGGCAAGTATTGCCACGAGACTTCCCTCATATTAACACTTTTTTCAAAAAATAAGTATAGCACAATATAAATTGCTGAATTCAGAAAAACTACATTAAAAAAATGCAACTTTACCTTATAAAAAAAATGAGTGCCGATTGGCGAAAACCACATTTCGATAACTTTAATAGTTTCTAAGTATAAAGCGTTGCAAGAAAATGTGTACGGACAGACTACAGACTACGACAGACGACAGTCGGACATTTTTTTTCATTTTTTGAATCGACGTATTCAGAAACGCAAAGATATGTAAAAATTTGCATAGGTCAATTTTTTTTGGAACACTAATACAATAATTCCCTTTTACTTCGTACTCGGGAAGTAAAAATATAAAACAAAAAACTGGCGAGTGGTAAATTGTGATACGTGCATAAATGTACTTCTATCATCAAAATCCACAAGGAATAATTAAAAGGTAGACAAATTGAGTACGAATACCTTAATTTTCTTTCACTTGCGAGTAAGTAAGTACCTACTTAATATTACGTTCTAGTCTAGAGGGTTAAAGAGAGCTATGCAAAAATTCAATTTATATTTTATTAATATTTTATAGAGATGAAAGTAGAAAAAAATCTCAAAGGAAGGAATTCCCATTGACTTAAAAGGAAGTATTTCGTCTTTTAGACAAATATTTTAAATATTTAAAACACTGCTTCACTTTGAACTTTTCTTAACATTTTCGTTCCTTATAATATACCAAAAAATTAAGCGTTTCACTCTAAAAACCATTTTAATTTTAATTTAAATTAGATTTACACAAAGTCGAATACGTAACATTGTTTACAACAGAGTATAGGTAGATTTTAATTTTCACCGAAGTAATCATAAAATGAAAACCGCAAAAAAAGTCTTAATTAATTTGAAAGAAAGAAGATTTCTATAGGAATAAGATGAAATTCGAGTGTCGGCGAATTGTAATTAAGATCGCATTGATTTTTAAGCGTATCTGTCTTTACGACACCAAACTTGCTTTGTTTCATTTTCAGCGTGGTATTGTACACCGCCCTGAACTCTAAATAAATCGATCCTTTTGCTAATGACAATAGTAAAGAACGTCGAGTTATTTACCGATTTGCTTTTTTACTACTTTAACAAAGTAAACCAAGCATTCATGAAAAAGGTTCGGTGGATATAAAAGTAAAATACAGAGAAAAACACAGGGTAAATCAGCGAACCGAAAGATGGGAATTTCAGTAATAAAAGGAGGACATAACACGTTTGAATATATTTTAAATCGTAGCTTTTCTTCACTGATACGTGTCTAAGTAAACATCAAACAGAATTTAATACAGTCATTTACAAACCAAAAAATATCCTTATTGAATTAACACACGAACAATTTTTCACGCTTTCAACACTTCGAACGTATGTCTGTTGTAGAACTCTACGAGATCAAAATTTCAAATTTCAAAATGACGGTTTTGGCGAGATTGATTAAATAATAATATCTAATAATAATATTTATTTGTCCGAGTGGTTTTGTATAGAAAATATGAGATACGTCAAGAGAATACAAATATTAAGTCTAACAGCTGCTTGGGGTAGTTGTTACAAATTTAAGCGTTTCATGGAAACACGGACCGCAGGGACACCACTAAACGCTCATTGGAAAGGTGACACTTCGAGCGTTACTTTGAGTGTATAAACATTTGGTTAAGTGGTTGAAAAGCTTCAAAATGGAGAAAAGAAATGAAAAATGGCGCTATATTTTGCAGTGAAGGTACTTTATCAAAATCTGCTGCGCGGAAATGGCTCGCTCGCTTTTGTTGTGTTATTTTTGATGTGAAAGATGAGTTAAGCTCTGGTCCTCCAATTACTGAAAAAGCCGATGAAATATTGAGAGGTACAGCAAGATAAACATATCAGTAGTGTCGATATTGGTATGGAGCTATAAGCATTGACCACAAAATGAACCATTTCACAAAGCTGTCTACAAAAAGAAGCTCGATGTATCATGAGTTGGGCTCGAAAAACATGATAGACCGAACTAACATCTGCGATGCGCTGCTAAAGCGCAATGAAATCGAGCCATTTCTGAAACGTGTCATAACTGGTGGTGAAAAGTGGGTCACGTACGACAATCGGAAGCGTCAAAGATCAAGAACAAGGGATGGTGAGCGAAGCCAGGATTGCCGCCGAACCAGGTGTCTGTGGCGAGACTGGATGGGAATCGTCCACCATGAGCTACTTCCAGTTGGTCAGACGATTGAGTCTCAATTTTATTGTGGACAACTAGGGAGACTACGCCAGGCAATTGAAAGAAAACGGCCCGAATTGAATTGATTTAAATTTTCAAATAGAAAGAACTTTAATTTCAAAAACAAACAAATGCCTTTCGATTAAACGACTAGCTTGAATAGTACATAAAGTTTTACAAAGCGATTTAGTAAGATACTGTATATGAATTGCTGGGACATTGATAAAAATATGAAAATTCGACGAAACTTCCTTGGATTTTTAAAAAATGTGTGATAAACATGACACTTGTTTTGAAACTAGAGAAGCTTAAAGAAGTGATTAATTATCAAAATGGAAATCATAAATTTACACGCTGAATTTGAAGTTTCGCCTTTGAAAACACAAATCGTTACACTTACAATTGAAAATTGGTTAGAAGTCTTCAATTTTGTTGATTTGAAATAAAGAGACTATGTACTACTACAATTATCATTATCAAATCCGTCGACTGGAACTTGGCAGTAGAACGTCTCGACATTTCTACTACAAAATATTGTACTGTGAATGTGAATGTTAACAACAGTGGCTCACTTCCTAAATAAATGTAGAAGTTCCGGAACTATAACCGAATTTATTTGTTGAAAACTGCAATACGTACTTTAAACGCGTTTTTTGTAAATGTCATATGAATATTCAAATAAGGGTGACTTACTGCCAATTTATTATATAGTAAGTTATACTTTGACGACGTTTCGCCTTTTCAAGCTTTTTCAAGTCAAAATACAATAAAATTTGAGATAAAATTTTGTATATTAGGTACTATAAATTATTATATAATAAATTGGCATTAAGTGACCCTTATTTGAATATATAAAAACACCAACTGTATACACCATAAATTTCATATGAATGTTTTACAGGTTTTTGCAGATCGAAAACGTATAAATTCAAAATACATTCATTTTTAATTAAATCGATATTATTCTTACTATACCTTCCTCGTTCACGAGGAGGTAGAGGATTAACAGACATAGCCCAGTTACACCAAACACAAATATACAAACTACGAGAGTACTTTTATAACAAATCACACATTTCAGCGCTACACAAAACAGTCACGCATGCAGACAAATCTTACACACCCTTAAATATGAGTAATAGAAACATCACTCAATCCTCCCTTCACAAATTGAAACTCTGTTGCATACAACACAACATAACATTACAGAAAGTCCATTACCCAGTGGCGTAGCTACCGAGGGGGCAGAGGAGGCAATCACCCCCGGGCCCGGTTTGCCTAAGGGCCCGACAATTGCAAAATTCCGACGTACGAGACCTGCACTGTTGCTGTATTTACCATATAAAACTTCAAGAAATGATTTTTGTTGATTATTTTATTATCATGCTACCCTTTATTCTACTATTTAATTGCCAAAAAGGGGCCTTTAAAAAATTCTTGCCTCCGGGCCCAAATTTTGAAGTTACGCCACTGCCATTACCAACACACAACACTTCAACAATCACTCATGTGACACCTCTAACTTCACAAATTGAAACTCTGTTGCATACACAACATAACATTACAGAAAGTCCATTACCAACACACAACACAACACACAACACACGGTTCCGATCCGTGCGATTAGTTAACCAGGCTCAGCCTGGGTATCGATAAGAACCAAAGTACAATAATAATAGTGTTTATTGACCTTAACAAATACCTACATTTTTGCCCGGTCAATGGGAAGCAATCAGCAAAGCTGGTTTTCATTGCATCCCATTTAACATAAGTACAGCTTTTTCCTTACAATAATTTATTTTTAACATTTAACTTAAAAATATGTAACGAACTTGTGTTCAATATTGTATAATACTTATTGAACAGAAATGCGCCTAAGTATTGAAAAGAACCTTTGAATTTTTCACAGTGGTGCCTAGGGATACGCGCGGTTAGTTTTCTTTGCCCATGTTCGCGTTTTATAAAATCGATGGTACAATATAAATAGGCTGGTGTTTTTGACATAAGAACTTTATATAAAAGTGTCAGTAATAACAAAATATACCTATCACTTATTCGGAGTATTTTTAATTCATTATAATATGGGGTAATATGATTATGCTTGGGTATAAAAAAAGAAAACCTGAGACAATTATTTTGAACAACTTGCAACTTGTTTTTAAGCTCATTTGTCAAGTGACCGTAGTATGTTATTAATCCATACTCGATTTGGCTGAGGACTAAACTGCATGTTAAGTTATATTTAATTAATTGAAGGTAAGTAATTTTTAAATTCGTATAAAAGTTTCAATTTTCCATAGCTTAAACGACATTTTGATATTACTTGTTCAGCAAAGGTAAGGTCTTGATCAATTATGATTCCCAATATTTTAACTGACTTCGAAAATGTTAACTCCTGTCTCTTTATGATGATACTGGATTTAATAGTATCATAACATTTTTTCCGAACCGATGCTTTGCCGATACAAAGAACTTTGGTCTTTTTTCCGTTTAAAGTTAAACCATTCTCATTCGACACTGTAATCATCCTTTGAAGATTCTCATTCATTTCCTCAATAGCTTCGTTGAAATTAGAGACCGATGTGTGTATATATAATTGGGTGTCATCAGCATACATAGTGATTTTGCAATTCGGTGTAAGTATTTTGTCAAATTCTGCAGTGAATATAATAAACAAAAGTGGCCCTAAAATACTGCCTTGCGGTACGCCATTGTCATTAGTTATTATGTTGGAACATATTGTTTTCTTATTCAACGAAAGTTTCACAAATTGCTTTCTGTTATGCAAGTATGATTCTAGCCAATTTAAAGCTTGAGATGAAAAACCATAATAGTGTAATTTAGCAACAAGTAAAGGTCTGTTTAAAACATCGAAAGCTTTGGAAAAATATAGAACAATTGTTTCTTTATATATATATATGAAATTAATAATAAATGTACGTTATCAATATTCGAAGCTTTTAACCTTGTTCCATGTTTCTAAGGAAGGCTATCAGTTAGATTCTTCTTAAAATTAAGCAGTTCGAGGATATGAGATCGCAATATCATATTAAACCTCCCCAAAGGATTGAATTTTCAAAACTGAAACTCATATTGTTGACTTAAACATTCAAAAATCTTTGCTGAATGACATTTTATTTATTTATTTATTTAATACCATAAACGGGTAAACCCTTAACCAAACAAAATAGTATCAAAATGTACGATCAACTATTGTGTACAGTCTAGACTAACGCAACAAAAAATAAACATAAAAAAACAAAAATATAACCAGAGCCTATACTAAAAATATAAGTAAACAAACTATTAAAGTACAATAATAACTTAAACTGAGAAAATATGGATATAACATATTAACTTATGACCTGACAACAGTCTACTCATTCAAAAGGTTCAAGTTCCTACGAAATTGTTGTAACGTAATACCAAAGAAGTTGACAACATTGCAACAATTATTGGCAGCCGCAGATGCCCTAGCCAAAGGCGCATTAGCACCATAATTTGTTCTATACTGGCCCACATAAAAAATATTACTATATCTAAGAGGTCTACTACAAGCATATAAACCAATTTCCATTAACAGCGATGGGCACCTAACATGAGAATTGAAAAGTTTGAATAACAAAGTCAAGTCAGCCCTTAGTCTTCTAGTTTTTAAAGAAGGCAAATTTAAACAATATCTCATTTGTGTTGCAGAGTACCCCAGTGTATCCCCATTTAATTTTTTGTAAATGAATCTCAGAAATCTGTTCTGAATCATCTCCATTCTATTACAATCGGTCAAGTAATACGGTGACCAAACCACCGAGCAATATTCCAGAACCGAACGTACCAACGCACAGAATAACGTTCTTAATGTAGCAGTCTGGTTAAAATCCTTAGCTTCCCGAAGGACGAACCCCAACAATTTATAAGCTCTGTTAACGATAACATCGAAATGATGCTTAAAAGATAGAGAGTGATCGAAGTTGACACCAAGATCACAAATAGAATTCACCCTATCCAATACAACCTTATCTATAAAATAATCATACTTAATATATGTACCCCTATAATAAGACATCACTTTGCATTTTTTAATATTTAATGCCATTTTGTTACCCACACACCAATCAAACACTAAGTCTAAATCAGATTGTAACCTCCTATGATCACTTAACGATTTAACAATTCCGTAAATTTTCATGTCATCAGCATAGAGCAGAAATGGGGACCTTACATGTTCACCAATATCGTTAATAAATATATTAAACAGAACAGGCCCTAAGTGACTACCCTGCGGAACCCCCGAGGTAACATTCATCTTCCTAGACACATAGCTCTTAACTTTGACATATTGCGTCCTAGAGGTCAGATATGATAATAGCCAATTACAAAAAGCATCATCAAAACCTAACGCAGCCACCTTCTTGACTAATACCTCCGTACTCACTCTATCAAAAGCTTTAGCAAAGTCAGTATACACTACATCCACTTGATAACCTTTTTCCAGTGCATGAGAGATAAAGTGTGAAAATGTGCATAAATTTGTAGCAGTAGACAAAGATTTTGCAAAGCCATGTTGTTCAGCAATAATGAAATTATCCAATACTGGTCTAATCTGGTCAGTTATAATGCTTTCAAAAATTTTTGGAATACAGTTTAGAATAGAGATAGGCCTATAATTCACTATATTCTGACGATCACCATTTTTATGCACAGGCGTAACATAACTAGCTTTCCACAAATTTGGAAACTCACCCAATAACAGAGAATAATTAAAAATCGTTAATAATGGTTTTACTAAAGCCTTCCAACATTTCTTCAGAAAAATAGGTGGCAACCCATCAGGGCCCCCCGCCGCATCCCCTTTTATTGATAATAACTTATTGACCAGAACTTCTTCGGTAACAATAATCTTCGGTATTTTAGCAAATTACTATTACAACTAGGGGTCTGCGCCCCTATATTACCATTCGGAATCTTGTTGTATGCTAAGCAAAAATTCTCAGCAAACAGGTTAACAATCTCATCGCCACTACTAGAAGATACATCATTTAAAAACATTGTAACAGGAAGCGAGTTACTACTATTTTTCTTATTACCTACAAATTTCCAAAAATTTTTTGGGTTATGAATTATATTATTCTCTATCTTGTTAACATAATTACTATAACACAGTTTCGCAAGTTGTTTGCAATCAGCCCGTAAATTACCAAACAATTCGTAATCACATAGTAATCCAGATTTTTTATACTTTATATGTGCACATTTTTTTCTTATAATTAATGCTTTCAATTCGGCATTAAACCAGACTGGATACGTAAAAGACTTATACCTATAAACGGGCACAAATAGCGCAATGGAGGTATGAATTAAATCATAAAACGTTGATACCATTTGCTCCAGTGACAAATTTTTAAACATACAATCCCAGTCAATATACCTCAAGTATCGATTCAGACTAGAATAATCCACATTCTTGAAATCATATGAAATCAGATCATATTTTAAACATTGAATATTAGATACATCCAACGATATAAAACTCATTAAAGGCGGATGATAGTGATCAATATTTACAAGATATTGATCTGCAGACTGAAGCGAGGTAAAACGCGTATTACTAAACACTAAATCAAGAATAGTACCGTGACGATTTGTTATATCATTCAGCTGGAACATTAACACGTAAGTACAATTGTTTGAACAAAAACTAAAGCGGCAAATTTAAATTTCTTACCTATTTACAACTTCCAGGTGAACTTTTGAATTTAAACACTCCTTATGACATTGAGTAAGCTAAATTTGTTATTAATATTTAACAAAGCAATTGAGTAAATGTACAAATCTTAGCATTCACTTTAACACTAAATAGGTAAATTCTTAGCTCAATTTTACCTTTAGAGGCATAAATAAGATGAAACTTGTGATTTCCCCTCTAAAGAGTAAACATTCAAATAGAAAAGCGCGCAGTTTTAATAATTTTAAAGGCCATTTGTGACAATTAAAATTTAATCTAGGCTAAGTGGTTAATTTTGGAGGGCTGTGTCTAACATTCGAGCCAATGAAGTAAAATTGAAAAGTGTTCAGTTAATTAGTAAAAGTAAAGGAAGAAGATACAAACTTTGGAAAAAATTACGTTCTTGCAATACGACATTCCGAATTTTAGAAAGTGAAGAAATTACACGGCTATAAAGTTTTGAAAATTTTGACAAATTGCTGTTCTAAGACCAGCTGAGGACACCAAACTTTCTTATATTACAATACTAAAGTAATTAGCTGAATTTGAGAATTAATTTGAAATTAACAGTTTTAAATTTCCTGAAAATCCAATTAAATTTTTGGTATTGACTTTTTGCCAATATTTCATCCAAATTAATGCACAAGGCGGGCGCTATTGAAATAATAAGTCTCAACGATTTTCGAAATTTGAAAGCTTTAGAAACGAAAAATCGCACAAATTGTCACAAAAGTCGATAATCCTATTCGATCAACGGGTAACACTACTTCCTTACTGACTTACGTAATTGCAAATTTGGAATGTTAAATTGGTAGTTTCTCCGGAAATTTCCAATATTCCATTCATGAATAAATGTAACAGGAAACAACAAGTAAATAGATATTTCGTTCCAAGTTTCTCATTGAAAGTGCAATTTTATTATTCCAAATTAGAAATTTATCATATTTTTTTTTAAATCACATAAATAAATTAAATGAGTTTCTGTAAATAGTTTTTATCATGGATTTAGTAAATTTGCTTTTGAAACTTTAATTTAATTTGATTTTCTTCGTAGCTTAGTTTATCCGTGGGAATTCCAGTTAATACCATCAGCATTTGGTGGTTAATCTTTCACTATTTAGACTAAAATGTAAGGGTTACAAGCGGTGTTTTTGGAAAAATGTTTGTCTCACTTTGGCAACGTATCACCTTTCAGCCTCACATTAATATTAGAAAAATTAACTAACACCGTTGATTGAAGAATTCAATCAACGCTAACACTGAATTTTATTTAGGTATGCATCATTTAGGTTCATTTTAAAAACAAAGATGTGAAATAAGACTTGCCAAGGTTCCTTTCGAGATGATCTAAGTTCATTTTAGAAGATTTTTTGGTTTTCAATATGGATTGGAGATGTTCACATTGTTGAATGTTAATTTGCTTTGATTATTATTAATTAAGTCGTTTTTTGGAATATCGTACAAAACAATTAGTGCAGTATACATTTCCAGATTTGAATTCAACAGTAAGTAGTACCTTCAACTTCAACACAATAGTGGTTCGCGTTAGGTATTTTATGTATCAATTTATGCTCAATGGAAAAAAATTTTCTTGCTTAAACTTGAAAAAGAACAAAATTCGACCAACCAACACAAATCTATTATTTGTAACAATTTTGTAATGACATAAAATTTACAAAATTCGATACAATACAAAACACTACTTGTAGAGTTAATCGCCTCATATAACATTATACCGTAATAATTGGTGCTAGAAATTCAACAGGTTTTTGGCACGAGAACATCCTTGGCTCGGTTTTTTGGTAGATTACGATAGATCTTATAATATAGCACAGACAACCACACGTTCGGAGCTAAAAACGAGTTTTGTTGAGGATCAATATCTATAATCTTCACAAAGTACGAGATTAAATGAAGAGCTTTAAGCGATTCGAAAAAAATGAACGCAGAGAAACACGAAATAAAGCACCTTTATTTTACTAACACTCCATTTTGATCATAACATTGCCAGTTATATGAGTACTTGCACACACAACTTGCTATGTAATTTAAAAGGATTTATTTAATGTAAGTAGGTCAAACGTTAACCTCGAGTTTTTGAAATGGAATAAGTAGGCAAGGGGATGGATTACCTATTCGTTAGAAAAATCTCTGTTTATTTCAGAATTCCCCAAAGTTTACCAAACAATTTATTTTAGGTAGTTAAACGTTCATAACTGGAAATGTCTTAATTATAATCTCGTATTTAGCAAAGTTTGGCTTCTTCCTTTTAAGGGTGGTTTATAATTTATGTAACGCGCAGAAGTTGAGACGCGCGTATTAAATTTTACCACCCATATTTACGATTACTTTGAACGTAATTAGTATTAAACTTTTCAAATTAAGCTTTGGGGATGTAATTTTGGCATCTGCAATTTCAAATTTTTCTCATACTCAAACTTTTAGATCCGACATTTTAAATTTGCGCGGGTAACGTGTAACATTAAGATAAAGCTTTTTGTAGTTTATCGGTGGTATTTTAGTATCATCATCGTGTTTAACTAATGCTATGATTAAAACTGCCAGTCAGAACTTCAATTGTTGAACTTTGTTAGCTTATCTAATTGCGTCACCTATTACCGTTTGTCTGAGATCACACCAAAATAGATGAACATTGAACTATGTGGTAGGTACCAGAAATATTAGACTCGATAGCAACGTAAAAATGGAATAAATTCATATGGAAAGTTACGAGTACATCATGAAAAACATGAAACGTATCGATTTTTCAAACTGTTTCTATTGAAAGAATATAATATTGAATTTATAACCTAACCTGTATATTATATTACAGAAATCGGTAGAAGTATTAAGTATTTTATGTGCCCTAATTTTGCAATGTTTATATTCAATTTTCAAAATCCAGATCGCTTTAATGACCTCCTATTAACTCAGCTAATCGCATTTTCCATATCTACATCTGAAAATGTATTCTCACTGCATATAACTCACTCTTTTCCATATTTTTTTACCTTTGTACTATAGATACTGTATGTACCTACCCTGTACGGTATTTCCGGTGCTGTGCTCATGGTTCAAATCCACAGGGATCGAGTTTTCAGAATGTGCCTAAAAACTCTCTAGAACTTATTGTGAAATGCGTGTTTAAATATAGGTTTCATTTATCTTTGCAGTGACCTGTAAGTTGCTCAATTTTTGAAAATGAGTTAGAAACAATAATTTTGTCTACTTTTCCACCATTTCACTTATGCACGGCCAGGTCGCATTTCGTCTTTTGTGAAAGATCTTCAGTTTCAATTCATCGCAGTTCACTCAAAGTGGCACGAATCCCATTTTTATATTTCAACTTTGATAACTCCCACAATTGTTTCCGGTTTTCATGGTAACTTTTAGCAAGTGTGAAATGTCAATAAATAGGCAGACAAAATCTCTTAAGCCATTCTGCACTGAGTTACGAATATAACAAAGCAGCCTATATCAAAATTGTTATTAAATGAATTTAAACCAACGTAAATGTGTTCTAGTATAAATGAAACAAATTATCGTCCCTGATTAGTTCAAGAAAAGGACTAGGTTCGTACGTCTTTGCCGAAACCGACAAAACATTAAGGATAACTATAAAACATCAAATTAGAGCGACCGCTGTCTCTACTTTGGGGAATATCAAGGCTTAAACTCATTAAATTTACTCGACATGTTTCCAACGTATAAAACGGACGAGGTAAATGGATTAAAGGCGTACACTTATATTCAATCGATCTCGGAACATGCCTTTACATAGAGCACTTATTTATTGTCATGCAAGATTTAAGTGACACTATTGAAATTGATTTATCATATCCGACTGTAATATATAGCGACATTTTCCTATACATACTTTTAAGTATAGAGCATCGTATAGAATTTACCCCCAAAATCAATTATTCAAGACGAATTTAATCATTTTAACTGTCTAAAAGTCATAATATTGGAATTAGGCCTGCGGTTATGGAACGCCAAGGGTTTATAAACCGATCAACCCTATTTAATTGGCGAAAACGATTTTATCATATTTATACCGATAGGCTATTTACCTTATTATTCGGGTTTCGTTTAATATGCGATTTACGTCAGATTGCTTACCGAATAAATGCTTTTTGCATAATTCTCTTGTAATTTTGCTTTTATGAGATGTTTGGATTGTTCAATCATTGAACCATAGATATTTATGCGAGCTCTGAAGGTACATAAACCGATCTTAAATAATAATTTATAACCCTGAAGTAAATATACTTGCTCAGGGTAGGCGTGTTGTTTACATTCCTTCTGTATTTTAAAGGAACAGTAAATTCAGCAAAATCTCTCTAAGTTCTATCGTTTATATGTCCGAGAAGTCCGCGTATGTTAATACTGTAAACTGTTTTGGAACTGGCTAAAGGGGCGGTTTATACCTCGTAAGCCAACAGGAGAAGTGTTATTGATGAGATGGCCATTCTTCTCATTGCAGTAACGTAGAAATGTTGCAGTTGCAGTTGAAAACAATGTTATCTATATTATTTTGCTTACCGAGCCATACTACTCACTTTCTGCAGCCTTTGTTACATTAAATCGTTCAAAGCATTTTATTTTGAAGTTTATAACATGTATCTATATGACAGCAAATCCAGGAAGACGGATTAGTAGATTCCAATTTGAAAATTTACTTTGCTTTACCTAGGAGACATCGGCTACAACAAGAAATGAAATGTCATCCTTTGAAGCCACAGGCATAGTCCCTTTGGATCCATTTTTGCTAATGCGTTCTTTACGGGCGGTAAACTGACGTTATGGTATCAAGGAACATATCACCTACGCCTCAGCCAGGTTGCCGTAGCTAGGTTGTTGAGGAACCTGTTCCCATACTAGAAGAAACTGGTAATTCTACTTCTCGAAAGATGTTAGATCAAATATTTTTAGTTCTACGTGCAATGGAAAATGTTAAAAAGCGGGGAAGACAACTGGCACCTATTGTAACAAGTGGTGAGCACATTTCCGAAGATAAACAAAAACTATCGGGAAAAACAAAAAAAATTGAAAAGGGAATATTAAAAGGAATACGAAAACAAATGATATGAATTGCACTAATAAAAGAAAACAGGAAAAGTACATCACTGGGTGTTCAGAATAATGAAAATTCAGCAGTTTATTATGATTATTGATAAAGATGAATCGTTCATATGTGTCGGATGTAATGAAAAAACAAAGAAAAGGAAAACTGGATTGAGTACATTTGTGCGGTAAACATACCAAAAAGGTTAAGAACTATGTTGCGTTTCACTTGTCTTTTAGCAAAAATGTTTTACGTTACTTATTTTATAACTATAGATTCAAAGGGTTTTCTACTTTGTTTATATTGCTGTTCATTGTCATTAATAAAAAAATAAGGAAATAAATGTAATTTTACTCATGCAGGATTTCTCCTACGGATAGAGATAAAAGTGTATTGTTTCAAAAATGTGCCTATTTTAGTTTCATTAATGGACACATTGTAAGTTGTTAAGGGTTTGTCGTTCATTTTAACATCTTAAAGTACTAAAGCCAATTACAAAAACTGTGCATCACCTCTCCTGGATTTACACGAGCCCACTATCTTTATGCGCCAATTTCTGTTTTGAACAAGGACACACCTCTTACGTACCCCTTCTGATATACAGGGTGTTTTGTAAATGTCCGGCAGAAATTCTAGGGCGTGTTCTAGAGCCCAAAATAAGAAAAAAAGTACCTATAAAGATTTGTCCGAAAACGCTTCCTAACTGAGGTACAGACCTTAAAAGGGGGTGGCCTCACACAACATTTTTGCTAATATCTCAGACCCAACTAATGATAATTGATTCAAATTTTTTGTGTACTCGTTACTGGTGGCTAACTACCATTTGGGCTTATTTTCGTCTTGATAGCCAACCAGTGGCGGAACATACGGGGAACGACCTTTGTATTTTTGAAAATATTTGTTCTATCTGCACATTTAGCAAATGCTTGACTAGATTAAATTGTTTGCAATCACAAACTACACTGAAAAGGTACTCTTTGTTTCTGTCCCTCAGGATAACAGTTTTCGAGAAAAAAATTAAAACGCATTTTTTTGGTAATGATATTGTGATAAAAACAAACAAATTTCTACTATTTCACTTTTGAATCAGCACATAAATCTTACTTTGCAATGTTTAAAAATGAGTAGACAGTATATCAGTTGCGTCTGAGATATTAGCAAAAATGTTGTGTGAGGTCACCCCCTTTTAAGGGTTGTACCTCAGTTAGGAAGTGTTTTCGGACAAATCTTTATAGGTACTTTTTTTCTTATTTTGGGCTCTAGAACACGCCCTAGAATTTCTGCCGGACATTTACAAAACACACTGTATTTACCAATTGCAATAATAAAGTGCGATTACCTAATTATTTTCATAGTTGCCTATTACCTCGATAGCTATTCCCTCTTAAGTAGTTTTTAAATGTGGTTCACCATTTTGGAAACTATTTCCATTCTGCCATTCTACCAAAAGAAAATTCGTTGCCGTAGAAGTGAAATATTAGGCCTGATATTTGGCGTCAACATTTATGACAAATTGCAGGAAGTTATAATGTTGGTTTGCCACCGTTACACTGAAGACTGGGGTGTGTTTTGCAAGTAGTTTTGTATTCTTAGGAGTACTTGTATAGAAAAGGCTAATGTCTACAAATGTCTGACAATATGGAAGGCACCATTTTCGTTTCTTTTTGCCTAGGGGTAACGACAATTTTTTATTTGCTTAAGGTTCAACATAATTAACATAAATAAATTACCTATGAGATATACTTGACGAATGTGTGATTAAAATAGAATAAAAAATAAAACTGAAAAGATGTTACTTTGCAAAATGGAAAAATAATTTGGAATTCTCTGGTACTGATATGGCATTGATAAATTCTGATTTTTTGCAACTTTAATCTATTCGAATCTATCCAAATCCATCAGAGGTGTCGCTTGAAAAATTTCAGCAGCGTCGGTTAATCTTTATCTTTCTAGAAAAACTAGTAAGTACACAACACAATGCAGAAACCCACTAAATATTACCATGATGTGTAATTAAAGAGGTGTAAGCGAAATGAATATATAAAACTGATTAAAATTGAAATGTTTAAGAAAAATAAATGCCATTTTTGGGAAGTTCGAAAAATTGGGGTCCGTTTATTTAGCGTAGTGCAGCTTAAGGGTCTATCATCAGTTGGAATTGACACTGATTGAATTGGTTTTTATGTATACATAAAATTGAAATAATACATTGTTGTATAACCACAACAACTTGTAGGGCCCTTCTGATAGGAATTTTTAATTTTTTACAAAGTTTATCAACGCACTATGCAAATTTTAGCGCTTGCATGGATTTAGAAATATACATAAAATTTGGATAATAAATAGTTTTATCGAAATACAAAATATGTCACTGTAGAGAGGAAAGGTTCTTGTAGGGCTCTCGTGTATTAGAATTTTCCTTTTTTGTTCGTATTTCTTGTAAAATATTCGTGAAATTGAATGAATATTAAGCAACTTCAAACAAATCTTACAAAAAACTTTGTGAAAAATTTAAAAATCCCTATCAGGAGAGCCCTACAATAAACCTTCCTCTATCCATTGACACCATTTTTGTGTTTATACAACAATGTTTTATTTAAATTTTATGTATACAGCGACACCCATGAAATCAGTTTCAATTCCAACTGGTGATGGACTCTTAATACTTTGCACGTATCCTTAAGGGTTCCTACTTACGAAAAAGATAAGTGTTGGCGAATATTAAAATTTTGTTCGCATTAGTATTAAATAGTCATTGCTAGAAAAGATTACGTCTGAAAGCAAGAAGTATAACAAAAATTCCATTGCGACGCATACATAATGGATTGTGTGGTTTTCAGTCAAGGAAGGGCTTTTTCAAAACAAATTGAATAAAGGCAAATCTCTCGACAGAAAAGAAGCATTTTGGTACATCAGAAAAACGCATGCGGACTAAATGGGTGGGAATTCTTTAACTTTTGTTACACTAAATCCATTTATGGTTATTGGCGTTTTCTGTATTATATCATACATTGATATTCAATAGAAAAGAAACATTGGCAAGAGGTCTACGGAAGGTTTTGCATCACATGAATTAACTGTGAACCTACTATTGCAGAATTTGGAGATGAGTTTGCCAGGAGATTTCTATGGAAAAAAACCCGGCGGTTTATTTTGTAATTACAAAATGTACTTTAATCGTAGAATGATGTTGTTTTTAATGAATTTGTGCACAAAAATATGTTTATACGAAGAGGCGTGTCATCAAAAAAAATTTTCCGTCATCAAATTATTAGTTTAAATTGTTGCTTAATTAATCTTTTATGCGTAGCACTTTTTATAATTGGACATTGAATTTATTCAATGAATTGGAGTAAGTTTAAGCTACTTTGGCCAATTGTTTGAAATTTTCGCTTCATTTTATGATTGTAGACATTCTCCTGCTTAATCTAAATGTTCCGTATTTGAGGAAGATGTAATTAAGAAAAAAATGGAAGTCAGTAGACCACAACGAGGTTGAAGTTATAAGTTATGAATGCACTCTCATCTTAAATAAATAAATTCTAATTTTGTTCTACTTTCCTACATAACGATTTAATTCTATTCAAGATATGCCTAAGTGTACCAAGGGGAAAACGTCCATTAATTTTTATTTTTCCATAACAAGCCAATATATAACGCGCAATTCCCAAACGTACCAAACATGAATATATTTAACTTAAAACTATTTTGGAAACGTCAAAAGAATAATAAAAATTCTTTATTGTTAATGAAATGGGGATTTCAGGAGTGTGTGGACGTTACTTTCACTCGAGACAAAAGGTTTTTTTGCATATTTATTTGCGTCAAGTATACTCAAAAGAACAGTGCGTAATACGAAGGTAGTAATAATTTCAATTTTTAAGGAAAATAAAAGCAAAGTTCTGAACAAAGACGAAGACATTTGGGATACTAGAACGAATATATGCGGAAGTTAGGACTAAATTATTCAGATTATTTACGTTTTATTACACACAGTGCCTTACTCGTACAAATCCATTATTTGTGACCTTAAGTAATCTTATTATGAAATACTCCACAAACCTCCTCCTTAGTTTATATTTCTATTTTTACAGTACTGTCAATAAAATGTCAATAAAACACGAAATGAAATGATGAATGTGTTACTAGTTTCGACCGTTGCAGTCATCTTCAGGCTTATCTCGGGAGATGATGAGTTGATAAAATGAAAGTTATACATGTTAAAATTAAATTTAAAATTTAGGAACAAAATGTAGAGAGAAATTACTTTATCACAGATTAAATTTATAAGTTAATAACGATATTACATCTTGCTTACATAGTTCAGTTTCTGGATTAATTAAATGAATTAAAATTAAGTTAAGTTGTCGTCATTTTACGTTTGAAATACATTAAGATCATCATTTTATTTCACATTTGATGATATATTCACATGAATTTAACCTTTGTATGAAAATTGTGTATATATGAGATGTTATCTAATATCAATTTTTTGTTAGTATTTCTGTAAATGTGAATATGAATAAATAAATATTCACGTGCCATAAAAAGAATAAATATAAACCTTTGAGAACTTTCTCAAAGATATAAACTAAGGGGGAGGTTTTGCGGAATATAATTACTTACATAATCCCTATAATCCTCTTTTGGGGCATTCAAACTATTTCGTGTCTTCTCAAATGTGCAGCAAAGAAATTGAGGGAAATATGCACTGAACAATTCAATTAAAAAAACACTTAACCTAAAGAAGACGTTTCGGACATTTCCAAGCCATACTTCACTTACTGGTTGAAGTGGCGCGAAACCAGGAATTTTAAAATATGCAAAATTGTCAAAAATCATAGTATTTAAATGTAAATGTGCAAAAAGAAACGACCTTTCTCTCTAACATTTTCGTCCAAGAAATCAGTGTTTGTGCTTTTTAAAAGAAAATGTCAGCTTTGATAGTCAAACACCACGTGACCTAATCCATGTGTCATTTTTGGTCCTTAGACATACTTAAAGTAAGTAATCGTAAAACCGATATTTCTCCCAGTCAATTTGGTAAACTTTTCCAAGAACACAGATGAGACTAAAAATCCTCTAAAAGAAATCACAATTCTTTATGATGAGAATGTTGATATAAGATGTGAGTTATTCTTCAAGGGCTCATTGATCAGCGACGTTTTTCACTTTCTATTCTTCAAATTAGTTCAAATAATTTTTTACCTTTTATGGAAAGTAACTTTGGTTTTAATTTTACATGGGCAAGGAGAAGGGTCTAGGACAAGTCAGCGCCGCCGACTCATCGCGGCCGGTTCATCGCGGCGGTCTCATCGCCGAGCCAACTCATCGCCGGCCAACTCATCGCCGACCCATCTCTTTAAAATTAAAAATTGTTAGTAGTGGAACAACATAGCATACAAAAAGCCATCAATATCCGTTAATTACTTATAACTAATAATCATATACGATACAAAAGTACCGCGTAGTGGGAATCTATGTTTAAGTTTGGCATTTTTTTACTTCCAAATTTTGTTTAGTGTCATGTTGCCATTTTGTATCAATTTAAAAAAAATATACTAAACCTGCAAATAACCTAGGCGCTTTAATGGCAATCTACGTTTAAGTTTAGCATTACTTTTATTTCCAAACTTCATGTCTATCCACGCTATCATTATCGATTTAAAGCTCTGTAAAGCTGATTATCAATTGATTAAGATTTAAGGGAATGTTAATGTCATATGTCAATGTAATATCTTGATGATCGGTATCGGTATTTATACAAGCAAGTAAAAGAGGATAGGTAAGAACGTGCTAAATTTATCGAAAATAAAATCGGCGATGAGTTGGCCGGCCGGCGCTGAGATGGCTCGGCGATGAGATGGCTCGGCGATGAGATGGCCGCCAAATAAGCAATTCACTCGCACTTGAGCGCAATTTACACAGAGGTAAATTTTACGTTAAGGCTGTGGGGCCTAAACTACTAGACCGATTTTGATGAAATTTAAAACTAAGGCCTACAAAAAAAACCTCATCGGTATCGGTAAAACAAGCTTCTCTTCAAAATCGGCCCAAAGACGCCATAATTAGGGGCGTTATTTTGGGTAGCAAACATTCAAATTTTAACCCCATCTAAGTTCCCTTCGTGAAAAGTTGGTACACATGGTTACAAGTAAAACACCGTTTTTCGTTTGTTTTTAAATTCAAAATGGCGACAAATATAGCAATTCTCCCAGTTTTTACTTTTTAGAGTGTAGCTTAAGATCCATTTAACTTAATTAAAATTTAAAAAGTGGAATTTTTAGCCAAAGGATGGTCAGAACTTTTACTTGTAATTGGTAAAGAACAAAAATTAAACGTAGTCAATTTATTAGTGCCCAAAATTGGTCAAAAATTAAAAATCGATTTTCTCAAAATCTGCTCCGAGCTTTTTTTTTTATTTTTGAAATGTTATACACATAGTTCATGAATATTGGCACTACATTTATTTCTTTATTTCCCATAAGGGAAGGGGGATGAATGTTTGAAGTTGAACATTTTAAATCTTCATAAATTTTTTGCTAACAAAGATGAAGAAATAAAATTGTACAGTGAAGTAGAGGACATTCTTTTAGTATACCAATTTACTTCCGGCGTAGCCGGAAATGAACAAAATATTGAAAATATTTATGACAAACCCTGTATATTATTTTAGGGGAAAATCAGAAATCGTTTTCTGATTACAACTACATATACCACACACTATATTAATTTTTTTTATTTTTTCGAGTTATTATTACCCACAGACTATTTTATTTTTGAGTTATTATGGAAAAATCTATTTTATTTAATACGTCATTGTAGTAAACACGGGAAAGTTGTGTGCCAGTTTACTGGTCATTTAATTTTAATAAGTACGTACTAAGATTTTCGAGCTTATAAATACTAGATACGTAATGCAAATTGTCAAGTTGTCAACTAAAATAGTCTGTCAATATATATTCACACAGGCGTTCAACAATTGCACAATTAAGTTTTATAATAGAGGCGCATCTACAAATCTTGCACCGGGCGCCAAAAAGTCTAGTTTCGGCACTGCATAAAAGTTAAGGATCTTTCTCTGATTCAAAATTTTCATTATAACACGAAACTCTAGGCATTCGTTTCAGATCATTTTTCCAAATAGAATTGGTTCGTTATAATGATATTTAGCTTACAGAGTCTCATTTCGGTGATATTTTTTCGGTATACATAATTGAAATTCTGACGAACTTATAAAAACATCAGTGGCTCTCATCCAACGAAAAAGCGAGGTTAAAATAAACAAGGAAACATTGATTAATGCTGAATATTGTATTGTAAAAGTACAATGGAATAAGGGGTTTAATGAACACGTTGATAAAATCAAACCGTCAAATACTCGTTTAATAACAAAATTAGTTACGGAACATACAGCATTTTATTAAGCTGCTTTGCCGATGAGATTTTTATTACAATGTCTCAGTTTATCGACGGCGCCATGAAGAAAAGTAATACTTGATATAAAACAAGATTAAGTGAATTAAGAAACAGATTTTTTATAAACAATTCACAATTTAATGTTTCAGCGCCATAGAACGTTCAGATTAAATTTTAATTTGTCATAAAACCTTGGTACTCTGTATATGCATTTAGTTCTGTTTAAAATCACAGTATTCATAACTGGTATAAAATGGCATTAAAATTCTTTTCACAGCTGTAACTATTTGATTTTGAATTTACGTTACATTCCATATCACGTACGTAACCAATTTACATGTAAAATTTTTTGACGCATTTCCGTGCTTAATCATTTTGTTTTATACAGGAACTGCGAGTAAAACCACTAAAAATAAAATGCAACGCCCATACTGGTGAAATATAAACTGCGAATAAATTAAACGGAATATACGACAATTTGTAATCGTAACAAAGCGTTACATTTACACTTGGAACATAATTGTTGCTTCTTTTATTGTTCTCCTAACACTTAATTTAAAGACAAACTGTTTACTTAAAGTTTTCGTTTTGTTTGACGTTTACTTCAGTCGCACTAAATTTTGTAATTATTCCAATCCATTAATAGAGGGAGCAAAATAATTGTGCCCTAAATGTAATTTTATTTATTATCTACCTTTTTAGAAACAAATTTAAACGTTGTCACATTTTGACAAACAAAAAAAAACGATGTGATTATATAATCAGTCAGTTAAAATTAAAAAAAACATGTCACAAATTTGACGCTAACTAAATATAAAATGGTATTAGCCCAAGGCGTTCTCAACGGATTATTAGCAAACACTTTTCCTGGTAACCGTTCAACGGAGCAGAAATTTTCACACGTTCCTTCAGTTTGTGGGTGGAGGATATCACGAATGTTAAAAGTGGACATGCATCTCACGATTTTTCTTAATGGTTAACTTAGAAAAAACTGTGATTATTAAAGATTTTCCTGAAAAGGAACAAAATCGTTAATCGCTGGAGAAATTTAGTTCCGATCGTCCCTTGCATTGCAGCAATTACTCTTAGTTTTAGTGGTATTTTTACCATTTTCCTGAATTGGTAAGCCATAAAATCCCCATTTGAAACGGTTCGAGATGAAAAGTAACTCAATTCATTCGTTTAAAACAAAAATTGTCACTAAATATTATTATTATTATCAGTCCTAGTTATTCCATATGGAATATAGAGCGCTTTAGCATTTCACTAGCTAGAGTTTAAATTCAGGGATATGCCAGTCCTGAATTTGTTTAACCTTTTCACTTATTTATTTACACTGTTAGATTCTTATTTCTAACTAGTATTTATATTTTTCTTGTTTCTGGAGTTTTTCCGTGGGATGTGTTTTTGGCGATTTTCCTATGTTTCGGCTCCATTTTTGGAATCTTTTACAAGACCGTTGAAAATTCAAAATTCCCCAGATTTATTATTAATGGAATCAAGCAAATTACATGTGACCCAAATCTCCACAACTTACTCATTAAAAGTCTTGACAAAGTCTCCAAAGATGTTGAAAACATAGACAATTTCTACAAAGTGGTTCTTCCTCTTTTGCAATAGACTTGATCAGTCAGTTAGTTAACGCCCTTTTTAACAGAATTATTATAATTTATTATGGACTACTGAAACGAAACCTAATACGCCGTAATAAATTCTTCTCATTGTATTTGCCAATATTTATAACTATATTTTACTCAAAAATGGGGTCTTCATCCCTTTTGTACCTTTGGGAACTATTAAAATATTTGGTGGAGTCTTTAAAGGGGTCCTTTTCCTTATTGTTAGAAGAGAATTATATTAGCAATTAGTATTAAAATTAAAATGGTAATCATTTGGAAAGTAACGATAGGAAATTATACATTTGGCAGGTTAATTTATTTGGAGTTGTGTCGCTGTAATGAACTGAAAAATCGGTAGGTCTTTCCAAATACAAAAGGGATAGTTAAAAAAATAAATTCGATCAAAGATTAAAATGAACAGCGGTTGATTGTATGGTTTCGAACATTTTCATTGAAAAATAACAATATTCGTAAAGAAGATTAGTTAACTTTTAAAGCAAAAGTTGAATTCAATAAAAATTCTCCGAAAGTGTTTCAAATAAAGTGGTTTTGCAAATTGATTTTCTAAATAAAAACAAGAAGACGCACAAATGCAACGTTACTGAAGTAACAAGATTTGTGCTCGCTTCTGAATTGTGTTTCGTTACGTTCTTGCCGTTTCAAATTTAATATGACAAAAATCTTTTCGCTTGATAAAACAAACTTGGCGGAGAACTTTTATTGTCGGATGTCAGTATCACACACGATTTTAATAACTACGCATTCTATTTCCAGCTGTGGATAATCTACTGTACTTATGGTATAGGAGGCATTATCCTTTTACATTCAGAATCCTTTCGCCTCTAGTTTAAAAGCCAGTTCCCTAGAGCACCGTTATTTTATAAAGTAATCGATTGCCGTTCCACTAATCCTTTATTGCGTTTTTTGCTTACTCGTATATAAAAAATGATAACTAAATGTACGCTAACAACGAATTCGACTATAAGCTATTTTGATGTAAGTACGTTCGGCTTTGCCATTTTCTCCCAGTAACAAAGGGAAGCGTATTGATCAAAATGCGTTAGTTGATTAACGTTTGTATGCTTCCCCTTCTGAAAAATGAGACAAAAACGCAAAGCGCGTAACAATTTCGAATTCTCACGCTACTAATTTCCTAAAAAAAAAAGAATTTCTCTTAATGAGAAACAAAATGGATACGTTGGACGTAGATATTTCACGACTACTTTCCAATAGTATTGGCAGTTCCTTTGTCGAAAGACGTCTAATTAAAAGTTTCAGACTTTCTTAAATAGATGAAGCGACTTTCTTCATGTTTTCAGTTTAATTACGAAATAAGATACATAAAGCCTTTGGCCGTCTTTGAATTAAAAGTAAATATTTTACAAATACTTACAAAACTAATTGTTTCACGTATAACCAGATGTTTTCCTATAGGTATTGAAGCTAGATTGACCATCTTATACCTACTGTTTACAGCATCAATGTTGCAGATCCCAATCATTTTAGTTGAATCTCAGACCTTTTCAGCACATGTACCTATCTTTGAAATGAATGATTTCTAATAACTTTTGGAAACGCCAAACGCTTTTATTCACGCGAACCGTGTCTGTTCTGAGCGATAAGGTAAGGAAAAAAGAGAAATGTAGTTGGGAGACGTAGAAAGAAATAATTCTGTAGATCCTTGTCTTTAAAGTTGGGATTCATGATGATGAAGTTAGGTAAATAAGCAAATAAGCTCAAAGTCTTTATATCCCAACTGGAGTATAATTATTTATTTATATATAGATTTTGGCGACTAGTTTCGGCCACACTAGACCATTATCAAACCAATAAAATACTCTAAAGGCTAAAAATTGGATTGAGTGGTGCAACAGGTAACAAACAGTGAAACGACTTACCAGTAAAACGGTTTGAAAAAAGACACAAATTGAGGTAAAAACCTTAAGTCAAAAGTGAGGCCCTGTAATATTGCCAATTACATAAACGGTTGTAAATAAGTATAACCAAAGATGGTGGCTGAACATCTATGGATAAAAATAAGCCACTAATTGAAGAGTATAGTTAACAATAAAATTTAAATAACAAAACCGACCATCAATATTAAAAATAAAGAACTTAAAAACATAATGAAGCGAATGATGGATGGAAAAACAGATGCCTGTGACCATTCAGTGGCATCTAGCTATTAACTTAAACATTACAAGGAAAAAAACCTTATTAAGTGTGAATTAAAAAAAAACTTCTACAAAAAACTACTACAAAAAACTAATCTAAAGGGGGCAGGGCTAGTGGGAAACAATTAAAGCAGAATATGAAGTAGGTGGGGGTTGTTAAATTCAAAATTAATTTCATTTAAAGAATTGCATTGGTTTGTTTTTGAATGATTTCTGTATCTTTAAAATTTCGAACAAGTCGAGAATGTGTCCTTTGGGGAAGAAATGTAGG
Organism: Pyrocoelia pectoralis; assembly: GCA_036250285.1. Classification (NCBI taxonomy): domain Eukaryota; kingdom Metazoa; phylum Arthropoda; class Insecta; order Coleoptera; family Lampyridae; genus Pyrocoelia; species Pyrocoelia pectoralis. Next base: position 642,583 of record CM070074.1, on the reverse strand, counting down.
AACTTCGTGTTCAAGTCAGGGATAAAAGCGTGGTTGTGGGAAGCGAAATGGTTAGAAAACTCGAACTTATGAGCAAGTAGGGAGTTCTTTATTTGATATTGGTGGTTACGAATCCGGGCCTTGAAGGATCTGCCAGTTTGGCCAGTGTATTCTTTATCGCAGGAGTTGCAATGAAGTCTGTAAACCCCTGATCTGTCCCAGTGTGGGATAGGGTGTATATTTTTGACTAGAAGAGTCGCCAAGTTGTGGGAAGAGGAAAAGTTTGATATCCAATGTTTTGAAAAACTTAACTATCTTGTAAGAGATGTCGTGTATATAAGGGATGGAGAAATATCTGATTTGGGTTGCGGAGGGATTAACGGCCGGGGTAAGGGGTAAGAGTTTTCGTTGGACCGAACAGAATACTTGGTGGAATACGGTGTAAGGAACTTTATTGTGTTAGGCAACTTGTTCTAACGTCAAAAGTTATTTTTGGAAAAGGACCAAACTAATAGGGTAGGAAAACAGACGATTGAAAAAATATCGTAAGGATGCAACCTTGTGTTGTACTTATAGGATGATTGGAGTGCCAAGGTATGATGTTGGTAGTAGTGGGTTTCCGGTATATATCAAACGTTAAGTTGAGAAGGTTGGTATTTCTGGTGACCAGCACATCCAAAAAGGAGATCGAGGAGTCTTTTTCAAATTCGACCTTGTAAAGTATCTTCGGGTGAATGTTGTTGAACCAAGGTAAGGAGTTGAACTTTAAGGGGGTGCCATACAAGACTATGACGATATCGTCTATATATCTATTCCAGAAAATGATTTTGTTCCCGATTTCAGGATTAGGAAGGATGTGATTGGAGTCCAGGTTGTTCATAAAGATGTCCACTAGTAGCGGGAAAATATTTGGGCCCATAGCCAGGCCTTGGTTTTGGGAATAAAACTTCTGTTCGAAACAAAAGAAGCTTTGGTTGCAGACCAGCTTGGTTAAGTCAATAATCGTTTTGATGGCCGGTAAGGAGAGATTAGATTCCTTGAGATGGTCTTCTAACAGGTTTGTTGCTTCATTGCAAGGGACACTAGGATACAGGTTGCAACCATCTAGGGAAAGGAGAATTGAGTGTTCATAAAGTTGGATATTCTTTATATTGTTGAAAAATTGTTTGGTATTGAGGATGCAAGAATTATTGCTTCCAAATTTGATTATGGGCCTTAGAAAATTATTTAACCAGAGGGATATTTTGTGAGTGGGAGTGTTGGTGAAGGAGCATACCGGTCTAATGGGGATGTCCGTTTTGTGTATCTTGGGGAGGCTGTACAGTGGACAATCTCCGTATAGTAGGGTTCATGTGTAAGAGCTTGAGGTGGTAGATATTGAATTCAGACAGGAGAGTGACTTTATGTTGAAGGATAAGTTTTCTGACTTTAGCGTTAAAGGAATGGAAAGGGTTGGTATCTAATATGGAGAAGCTCCTTTAATTAGAATTTAAGAATAAATTGTAGGATTGTCTTGACATATTTCTGTTTGTGTATGATGACAAGGCTTTAGTTATCAGAAGGTCGTTGGAGTTAATTAATCTTCCCACTTATGGATTTGATCACGTTTACGGGTGGGGTTGAAAGCGGGTTTGGTGTTCAGGGTATTATGAGTGTCAAATTTCTTGAAGCCTTGTAAGCAATGTGAAGTGACAGAGATTTTATCATCTTGGTTAATCTCGGATGGTAGGTTATTAAGAACGAATTCAGGTTTTACCACTAGGTTAGTGAAGGTATCCCTAGTATGGTTGATTAAGATGTTGATTAAGATGTTCATCTCTTTGTTCGAAAACTTAGTGCTGGACAGATTGAGGACTCTCGGGTGAAAAACAAAGTTGTTAGGGAATTTATGATGGTGATAGTTGAAGTGGTGATCCGATTTATATGAGCATTTTTCTTTTTGATCTAATGAAAGGAATTTCTTATGTAAGGTCTGGTAGTATTATTTTAATTGTAATAATTTTCTATTTCTGTCTTTTCTCTAAGTTAAATAGGCGAGCAACAATTAGCAAAAACGTTCAGTAGGTACCATGTTAGATTCCTATGTTCGACTTTGAGAACGAACTCCCGGTATAATGTACTTTCAGATTACAGATTTCATAAAAATTATGATAAACCCTACAAAAGTTAGGCGAAACGTTAATAAAGCAATTCACTTGCTATACAATGAAAAATCATTTTTAGCTGTTAGTAATCAAACAAAAGTTACTGTGAGAGAGTTGACATCTTAAATATTAGATTTTCAAGTTGAAATATCCCGAGCATTAAATAAGTTCATTCACCGGTTATAGTGAAAATTACAAAATTGAGTTAAACTCACATAAACAAAGTGTTTTTGCGTGATATCAGATTAAAACAGCAATTTTGAATTTAGAAATCAACGTTGAAAATCTAAATTTGAAGTTAGATTTGAGACACTCGGATCTTCATTAACGGCAATTTTTGACAAGTTTCAGTATAATAAAGTTAGCAATTTCCGAAACTTTTTCTTTCTTTTATGTAAATTTTCAACTTTCTTCTAAAAGTATTATTACGAAATGACGCATTAAGTTCATAATTCTCCACAAACTGCTTTCATATTAATATAATTTTACTAACGAAGTTGCATTAACACTACGTCACTATTTTAAGGTCAAAATTTTACATATTTTACAAAGTGTCGTGTTGAAATTTCCGTATGTTTATTGAAAATCCATCACTGAATTAACTACTTTTTGTATAATTTACAGATTTTAAATTCGGTAAATTCGGTAATGGTAAATTTCCAGGATGTCTGTGATCGTTGAACAGAAGCATAGCACACCCATTGAAGCATAAATCTAATTACCGCTATCTGGAGGTTCTGTTAAAATTTAAAACATTCGCAAATTTCAAAATTCACACACGAAATTAATTCAAGTTGATTGATTCGATTTCATTAACCGACGTTCTTGGCATAATTTCTATACTTATAACACTTAACGTATGTATTTGTATAAACTTTAATTTGCTTCTAAATTGTTGAATTTATGTTGATTACATCATTTATACACAGATTTGGCAACTCTCCAAAACTCTAAAAATGATAGAAATTCGACATTACGAAGTCTCTCTAGTATCATCATATCTTCGGCAATGATTGTGGCGAATTTTCTTTTTAAATTACCATTATATCTACACTTATCAGAAAGTATGCAGAATCCTCCGTCGTTATTTCCAAATTACCTTTGTGTTCCCCGAAGTATTCTTACTATATAAACGATAAGTTAGAGTTAGTCCAATGGAGGTTTGTACGAACTTTGATACTGTTTCAGCATTTAAGTTATCGATTACAGCTTCATTGTATTAATTTGGTGTCATTAGTAACCCGCTGGCTTAACTCATCTGATTTCCTATCTAATTCATTTACTTGGGATTTAAAAGCTTCTATGTTTCTACGAAATTTGTAGCTTTCCTGACACGAAAATTGACACTTTAGAAAATAAGGACAAACATTCATGTACTATACGGTCACGTAACTCCTTCAAAGATTCCGGAGCAGTGGAATAAACTTTACTCTTTACATGGCCCCATAAAAAAAATCTAATGGGATAAGATCAGAACATGGCGGTCGTACCTACTCCTGAAATGTTGCAAAATGTACGGGAACAATTTAATCAAAATCTGTATTATTGCATGGAAGCTGAAGACAGGCACATTTATTAAACTAAGGTTGAATTTGCATAAACTGGTTTTACGAATTACCACAAGAAAAAGTTAACCCTTGTTTTTATTTAAAAATTTAAGGGTTGTTTACCGTGTACCTAAGGGGCGAAACAACGTTGCCAAATGGAAATAAAAATATCTAGCATCTCTAAAAAAAACAATTCACCCGTTCGCACTTTTTTCGTTTTTAAATGCCTCAAAATCTTTCCTCATTTTTCATGTTTGCAACTTCAATTTTTTTGTTAAAAACAAAAAAAACCAAAAAAACTAGTGCACTGAATTCAGAAAAGAAAGACCTTTTTGTAGGGGTTGTTTTTGCAACACTAATGGATGAAATCATTTCAGGTTGAAAATCATGACAAAAGTTGCCTCTCTTGATATCAAAATTGACGCGTTTTTGCATTTCTCAAAAAAAATGTTTCTAGCTAGAAACCCGTCTATTACCTTTTCGTAGGGCCACCCTGTATGTTAAAATGGGCATATTCATGAAATGAATGCTAATATAAAATCTAGGAACTCCTAGGAGTGCACACTCTCGCATGAACCTATATAGGGCTGAAATTCCGTCATAAGAGTTAAGGACGTAACCACACGTTTATCATTCTGAAGCGAAAATTGTACCGTTCAAAATGGAAAATCACTAAAATATTTGTAATTTCTTCGAATTATCACGTAAAAATACAAACGATTAATTTAATTCGATAACAGGTGTGTAAACTTTAATATGTTAGAAGTTCGTGGTTGTTACTATGTAAGGAGGGGAAATAGAATTCACTTGCTCGGCATTACAAGATATGGATAAGTTTTACAGAGCGCCAAATGCAGATAAAATTGTGTAAAATAGATTATCCTTGTCTTCCTGATGGGAAAAAGCAAGTTTTAACTAAAATGCGATACCAAGTTAGCTGGAACTCCAACAAAAAACCTTATTCTGTAAGTTTGGGATCTTTAAGTCCTATTCAACCCTCCGCCATAACAATAATTAAAAATTTTGACACTGTAAAACTGCATTAGTGAGAAGAAATAGGATGCCATTCGTTTCGTGCATAGTTGAAAAATGGAGGCCATTAACATTCACGGCAGGATAAGTTGAAAAACTTATGCTTTCCATCCCAATCGTATTGTGAAATCTCAACCGATTGCAGTAGCAGGCGTTTTGGATGAAAGAAAATGGTCGGGATATTCTTTGCGAAACTGATGAGGTTTGTAATATGAGCCACGGTTATGTACAGTGTGTCTGCTTAAGTTCGCACCATATGGGAAACTTTTTTATTATTAATTTTACGAAAAAAAGTTATTCTTTATAAAAAGCTCTGCATATTCTAAAATCTAAAATACAATCATCAGATATTAAATTTTTTCACTCGTGTACGCGGTTTGTCAAAAAATATGAATTTTGCTCAAGAGTAAAGTACCTTTATTTTTGACAATATCGAAAATTGTTATTAAAAAAAGTTAATCAGAACTAAAAACTACGTTCAAATATGCAATTACATGCTCCTAGTTAAAAAATTTTTTTTACAACTTTTTCTCAATTTACTACCTACCGATACTGATACGATTTCCGTTCCATTCAGAAACCTCACTGCCAAACATTTCTTGATAATAATACAAATCATTTGTTTATCAGTGCATCCAAGATTCACGTAACTACATTTACATTTGCATTGTTATTGTAGACAAAAATAGGAAATCGTATCAGTATCGGTAGGTAGTAATTTGAAAAAAAGTTGTAAAAAAAATTTTTAACTAGGAGCATGTAATTGCATATTTGAACGTAGTTTTTAGTTCTGATCAACTTCTTTTTATGACAATTTTCGATTTTGTCAAAAATAAAGGTACTTTACTCTTGAGCAAAACTCATATTTTTTGACAAACCGCGTACACGACTGAAAAAATTTAATATCTGATGATTGTATTTTAAATTTTAGAACATGCAGAACTTTTTATAAAGAATAACTTTTTTTCGTAAAATTAATAATAAAAAAGTTTTCCATATGGTGCGAACTTGAGCAGACACACTGTATATCATATTATGCACGAAGTTATCCAATTTCGTAAACTGCCAGCAACGCTACAGAATTTGATGCTTCAAAAGAGGTTTCCATTTCTGGCACCGATTGCTTTGGGGTTGAGTCCAAAATCGAAACAGCAAACAGAGGGCGCTGACACATGTATTTCCTTAAACTAATATAAATTCGCACACAATTATCAACGAAGGAGGTTTGCTACGCGTCTATGAAGGTTAGTGTTCGTGTAACATTCAGAACTCTTAAAGGACTGTCTCAAGCCTGTCATTAGTACCAAAATCGGAGGATCTCTTAGTGTTGGCGTTCACATGCGCTACGACAATGCATGGCCACTGCAAATCAAGATATTATAAGATTCGGTTTCGCCAATTTACAACGTTAATGTTCCAAATTGAAGCAGAATTACACGAGCAAACCAACACCGACCAACGTGAAGGGGATTCAAGTCTGCGATATATATAAATATTTTACCTCGGAAAAGTTCAGTCAAGTGGAAATTCCAACAACAGTCAATCGCAAATGGCGTCTAAGAAAATATGCCAAAAACAGAGCAGGATGAGATCTATGTTTTCCAATCTAACGCCCTAACTCTCTGGAGGGGAAGAATCACACCCCTACAATTTTAAATGGTAACTGAAGTCGTGTGATAAAGAGCACAAAATTTGCTTTCTAATGATACCCTACTTAGTGGATTTTAAGCGATTTTTACATTAACGGTTTAAATAATAACTACCAAGACAGTTTTATGCTCAGTGACCATTTAAAATTTAAGGGTGTGATTCTCCCTCGCCAGGAGGTGAATACGATAGATTTAAAACCGTTTTTCGAATATTTTTCCGAAAAGCTGTTGAACAGGGTGCAAATTTTTCGTCGGGCCTCTCCGGAAAAATAGATTACAAAAACGCAGGCTTATGTTTTGACATAATACTAGGTCACACAGCTTGCATGAAAAAGTGTAATTAAATTTAGTAATGCATTAATTTTATATAAATATAATTAGTTTGTGCGTTCCATGGTATAATTGCAGAGGTTCGTAGTAATACGTTAATAGGTGAACGATGTATTTTATGCGTTCTGTTAGTTTTGAGGTTCAATTTCGAATTGTATATGTATAATTAAGATGACACTTACCTAATTACTTTTATTGTATTGTAAACTTAACTAATAAATATTTTGATTGGTTGCATTAATTTAATGCCACATGCCGTATAGCAAGTGAACACAATACCAAAGCAACCCGCTTGCGAGATACGAATAATAATACTGAAAATGAACATTGTGGCTCAAATAAAAAGTAATAGGGAGATCACAAGAATGAATCCCAAATGTATTTGTCCACAACGCAGAATCGGGAGTAAAAGTTACTTACAAGTCGTATCTCTCGGTAAATTAATCCAAAGCTCAACAATGGGAAAAAATCCTCTCAAGCGCTGCCTCATTTCGCACTTTAACAAACCTTTTTTGTAATGTTAATAGGGTTCTCAATCAACAGTCGTTATAACCCCTCATTTATATAATAAAAAGACAAGACCAAATGAGAGTTAGGTCAAATAGGGCATCAAGATCAATTTATCTTTTTTAATTCACTAATCACTACACATGGAAGACGAGGATGGAAGAAAATTACTTTTGCAATTAAAATTGAGACCATTTTCGGCGAAAATCTTCAATTGCGAAAAACGAGGCCACGTGTCGTACGTGTCGAGTTTACAACTGAATAAATTACAGCAATACAATATAGCTTTCATCTCCTCAAACTTAATTGTTAATGCAGACGTCGTTTCCGTTCGTATTAGTTACAGATAAGACAAACCTTCAAAATGATAACCACCAGACTGGAAAAGCCCTACAAAATTTATTGTGGCTCTAAGCGGTCGCGCATTAATTATTCCACGCGCATTGATTCGATGATATAAACCTGATTACGTCACTGACCTAAAACAACATTATTCAAAAATTTATTACAATTTTCAATACTAGAAATAAAAGGGTCTTTACAAACAGAATGCATTTAAATTAAAAATAAATATTAAAATAGCTTTCCTGAACGCAATTTGAAAGCTGATTGTATTTCCGATACGATTTTCCATGCATGAAATCAAATTAAAATCGCTTCAACGAAAGACGTTGCGTCCTTTTATAAAACTAATGAAAGTTTTGCAAGAACTTCGTGTCGCATAAAACATTGGTACCAGAGACTGAGATAATGGCATTTGTAGGGAATTTTAACATATATGCCGGCCTAAAAGATTTATATGGGTTTTGTGACGTAAAACAAGAGTACGCTGGTTGCTATGGTTGCACATTATGTTCGTGTACAAAGAAAACTTTCGTACTTTCAAAAGTTACTTTTGCTTTTCTCTCATTCTTAACTTCTTATTATTCTATTTAATCTAACTTTTCTTTCTTATAAAGCGAAAATCGTTTAGGTGGCAAAGGAAGAGGTCTCATTATAATGAATTTAACATTATATTGATGTACACGGAAAAAGTTAAATTTTCAGTTACACTGAGTGTTGGTGTTGTTGAAATCATTAATTTAACACTTTAATTGTAATAAATTGTTCACTGTAATGAAATAGGGGTTATAATTTGAGATTTGGAGAGGTGGGCGAGTAGAAAAAAGTGTTTGTCTGTGCGTAAAAGTTGCGAGGGGGAGATTAAAGAGTCTGAGAAAGAAAAACCAACAAGCGGCCATTTTGTGTAAAAGTGAACAATAGTTGGTTTTCTAAGGACGGATTTAAACAGGTTGTATACAAATTGAAAGCATTCGTTTCTCTTTCTACAGTAAATTTTGCACTCTCATCGAATAACTTTATCTCTGTTATAAACTTATTAAAATTCCATGCTTTCTTTGCCCCTTTAAGCTTACTGATTAGCACCCTGTATGGTCTTTTTTTGTTTGTGATATGTCAGTCTATTCAAGTAATAGCTTTAAAAGTGTAAATATCTAATAAGAAATAAAGGTTTGCCAAATTTGAAAGAAAACAGGGAATACGTTGGGATTTTTCAAAAAATTATTCGTTCACGAAGTGGAAATTGTAGAAAATGGTTGTCATTTCCTTTAGAAATTTGGAAAATAATAGTACAATTATCAATCATTTAATCATAAACGATCGTTTTATTATTATAAAGTGTTGCTTCCTTTGAATTATTTTCTTTTGTTTTCCTTCCTTTCTCTTGTATTCTATGACATTCTTCACCAAACCATTCCTTTTGTATGTGAGTGAGGATAACGCGCCCTATTCGTATCTAAATCTAAAAATTTCACAGCCATTAAAGGCTTACATAAGAGCAATTACGACTATTACGAGTTACGACTTTATGGAAATTATCTGCACTGCTAAATATCAAAATATCCAGTTAAATTACCAACAATAACAAATTTCTGATTAACTAATAATTTAACAATGAGAAGCATTTAATTAGCATTTAGTGACTTGTTTTTCGTTTAGCCCGCAGAGTGCATTGAAGTTTGTTTTTTAATGAGTTTTCCAATAAAATTAGCAGTACAGTTTCTAATTTTTAAAGATTGTTTAACTTAAGATTAAGGTATTATAATCCAGCGGCTGGACTATACTTCTGTATGCAAGTCTGCGTACAGAGAATTTCTCTTCGGATTCATTAAATATACAGTTTAGTTAGTAAAAAACACTCGGGTGGATTTTCTTCACCCCCCACGTTTTCCCGGAAATGGCGTCACAAGATGGCGATTTCCGATATACATGAAAAACGTCCTATATCGGAATCTATCCAACCGATTTTAACGAGAGTTACGGCATTGGATAGGTAATCAGATTCTTAATAAATTTTATTAGAACATCTTTATGGTATAAGTTAACCGTTTTAAAATTATGCCGGGAAATATGCTCAAGAGACGTCTGTCTTTGCCACGTTTTGCATTATCATTCATAAACCATTAAGATTACAGTAATAAACACTAAAACATAATTTGTTCAAATTTTTATACATTTTCTAACAAGTGTTTATTCATAATAATACCGAATGTAGTTTCCAAAATATGACGAAATAAAGAAAATTAGTAGTAACCCAACTGGAGCAAAATTCTGCTTTTTTTGGCGATAAACTGTTGTATTTTTATTTCAGTTTAACATAACTTAATTGGGAAATGTCTTGTTCAGTAAACATATTGACAATAAGAACCATAATCAGTTTTAAATTATTTTCTATATAACAAACTCCTCGTCGTGGCGATTAAAAAGTATTCTTGCATTCTACTCCACAACCCATAAAACGATATGCAGGAAATTTTATTCTGTCGACATTGACAGTTACTAGTTCCGCACTTTCCACACGAACAAGATCCATTTAAGTTACTTTGCACTTGGAAGGAATTACTAATAGATCGTCACAGATATCAAATCCTGAGTACAGTGGAGGCAGTATATTCCCTGATCTATAGCATTTTTCTGCAGATAAGTGTGATAGTAAGCCCTCAATAAATGTCCACGAATAGATCAAGTTGTAGGAGGAAGGTCCTCAATCAAGATACTTCTACCATTATGATAAAGCCATAGACGAAGTTCATTCATTATTTTACATTTAGATCCCTTTCTAAGCACTTCAACAGGATACTGCTCTGCTAGTTCTAAACTGTCATTTATATCTTCCCACGAACGAGAAAACTCTCCAAAGTCTTTCAAAACACTGACGGCGAACAAGCCAAAGATGCTTATTTTGTTCCAAAGTTTGTATAGTCTGCACCCGAAACTGCATGTGCTGCTGGCAAAACAAAGCACATTTCTGGACCAATTTTATTGGTAATAATGTGCAACGGAACTATTCTTGTAGAATCACCTACACCAGTCCTTTGCCAAAGTTCCTGGGCTTTGTAATCTTCAAATATGTTTAAGTACTACACGTTAAAATCTAGTAGATACGTAAAATCGTTATAATCTAGCGAGTAAAAAGAAATGTTTTGATTGAAAAATATTTAGTTCGTTGATAAAAAGTTATTGTCATTTTTCATATAAAAGGTTTTTTCTTGTTTTAAATACAAACGCTACGTTTCTAAGAACAGTTGAATAATTCATTGTCCATGCAAGAAAAATTGAATTATTCGGTGGTCCCGTTTCTTCTTGCAAAAGTCCGTTGATCGAAGAAGGAAGGCTGCAACAAAGTTTATTCCAGTGATACAACGATAAAACTGTTACACCTGTATCACTTGAAATAAAGAGAAGATTCTAGTTTCTATGATTTGTTGTCGAATGACTGGCGTGAAACATCATGCGGAAGTCTGCCTCTTCAGCCGAAAAACAGTTCAGCTGTGGAAGTTTAGTTTCAGACCCATCTGTTACTGAAGTAGGTACATTCCACTGAAAATGTGAGTTGTACCGCAAGGTCGCTGAAGCTTTATAGATTGCAATGTTTCCTTTAAAAACTGTTGCAAAAGTACTTTGTTACTAGAGCACGACCAAAGTGTGTCCATCTGTACTCGTATAGGGACATTTGAAGAAATACTTTGAAGTGCAATTGAAGTACTTCTCTGTCTATTAAGACGCGTGGAATCTTTTGCAGAATACATACTATAGGAATCAAAGACATGATCAATTCTTTAAGCATTTCCAGCAATAGCGGAAATATAACCTTCGTAAGCATCAACCAAGGTCATTTTGTCTTCGGAAGGAAGCTTTCTTAAGCAACCCATAACGTCCACAACATAGCAAGTAGTGCTATCAGGCTTGAAAACTAGATAGATTCATCAGAATGCAGAAACGTTTCCAGCTCCTTCATTACCAAGCTCTTTTGAGATAGAATAGGAAGACCGTTTTCGTCAAAAAGCACACAGTTGTCTGAAAGTTCATAACTGAACATGTCCTTCACATCATATCCACGCATTTGCACTTTGTTATATAGAAAATAATTTAAAACTGATTATGGTTGTTATTGTCAATATGTTTACTGAATACTGAACACAACGACATTTCCCAATTAAGTTATGTTAAACTGAAATAAATAATTTAGTGTGATAATTGTAAGAAATGAGAAAAGCACCAGTAAGCAAATAAAACACAGCAATTTATCGCAAAAAAAAGCAGAATTTTGCTCCAGTTGGGTTACTACTAATTTTCTTTATTTCGTTATATTTCGGAAACTACATTCCGTAGTATTATGAATAAACACTTGTTAGAAAATTTATAAAAATTCGAACAAATTATGTTTTGGTGTTTATTACTGTACTCTTAATGGTTTATGAATGATAATGGAAAACGTGGCAAAGACAGACGTCTCTTGAGCATATTTCCCGGCATAATTTTAAAACAGTTAACTTATACAATAAAGATGTTCTAATAAAATTTATTCAGAATTTCATTACCTATCCAATGCCGTAACTCCCGTTAAAATCAGTTGGATAGATTCCGATATAGCACATTTTTCATGTGTACCAGAAATCGCCATCTTGTGACGCCATTTCCGGGAAAACGTGGGGGCTGAGAAAAATCCACCCGAGTTTTTTTTACTACCTAAACTGTATATTTAATGAATCCGAAGAGAAATGCTCTGTACGCAGACTTGCATACAGAAGTATAGTCAGCCGCAGGACTATTATCCGTTCAGGTCTCCTCTCACAATGGTCTTCGCCCTATTTAAAACCGTTTTAATCAATGCTTCACTGCAGAATAAAGTCTTACTGTTTTTCGGCTTCAATATTTTGTAAAAAGAGACCTTTCCAGGTAAGGAATTTGGTCATTCAACTTGCACAACTACTGACGACATCTTCATATTATATAAGTTGGCGGGAAAGTCAAATTAATTTTGATCTTCTCAAAGGCTAGTTTTATGCCGCTGACTGGAAAGTTTTGGCTTTGTTTTCCTTTATTTTTACTGCCCAGATTCCTTTGTGTCGATATCGTGATTGAATATAAAAAATTTGTCTACTATTGTCCTTTTACCCTTACCTACTTTCGCATTGTAATCCATTTCCACTATTTATCTACCGACGGTACTCGTGTTACCGTCCCAGTTTTTCAAAAAATTTCCTCTTCGCTTGTCTTTTCTGTAGGTGCACAAATTATGATTATTCCTCATTATCCTTTTGGCGTCATCAAGGATAATTTATCAAAGATTGGGACAGATCACCTAGAACTACGTTTGTAGTATCCATTTTGAACCGATTTCCGTAATTTCTTCCTTAAAATGTAATTACTATAACATTATAGCTAAAAGTAATGATTGTCGACACCGCCGTTTAATACGCAGACAACAAAGCAGTAGTAGTATTCATCTAATTTAGTGCAGTCATTTTAAACATGAACATTGCAAAAAATGCTATGTTAGGTTTGACTTTTTTATGTTGTTAGGTTCAGTCTCAGTAGTAAATACTCAATTTTGCAACTTCGAAAAACTTGTGGAAACTGGGGGGGGGGGGGCCAAAAACCGCGATTTTTTCGGACTTTTTTCAGTTTTAGCCTCGTACCTCAAAAACTACGAGTTATAGTGCAAAGAATACGATAATCTTTTTTAAACTAGACTAAATTTTCTACAATTTGAGTCTAACCGGAAGTCTGTAAGTATAATAGTTTCCGAGATACAGCTCTTCAAAAATAGGCAATTTTTTTCAAAATCAACGTATCATCCATGTTTCGAGCCAGATATTGCCACAACGACGTGCCCTACGACTCTTCTCACGGGGAAAAAATTGTAGGACATTTTATCACCTTTTATTTAAGCATAGATGCACTCCTGTGGGCCTAACAGTTCTCGAGAAAAAGACGGAAAACCGGAAAACAGTGAAATCCTTCACATATATGTAATAGCATTAGTATGATTAGAAGACATTTTCTGATTATTCTTATTTAGCCTAGCGAACGAACGCTCAAAAAGGGCTTGTAGACAGACTTTTTAATCCTAATGATTTTATTTCTAAGATGTGTTTGAAGGTGTTTGGTGATAATTATACGAAAAGTCCCCCGCCCTACCGTATGAGCTAACTTCGTAGCGTAACAAAATTTGCGGATTTGTTTGGTTTTCCCTTTGTATCTCTTGCATAGGCGATCGTAGTGGGAAATGGCCAATTATAAAATAAAAGCTGCCTTGAGAAAATACTTTTGTTCTTTTCGTCAAACATTAACCCTATCATAAATGTATTAAGAAAAGACTAGAGACCATTAAACATGGTGGCGCATAAGACTGAAATTGATTGGCTAAGGATGCAGGTAATCTGTATTTAATACTCACATATCAGATTTAGCTCCAAACCTCCCACAAAATTAGTTGTTCTCTAGTGCCCTCTATTCCAACTTGAACTCAACGTTTTTTTTAAATAACTATAACATCTAATCTATTTGAGATAAAATATTAAACAGTATATGTATTTTATAGGAAATTTTATGGTCTACAACTTTTATTTCAGCAGTTTTTGCTATAAACCCAATACTTTAGGAGCTAGGACACAACATTTGCCGAAAAACGTCGTGTAAAACCGATTTAAAAAAAATGTCAATTCTTGACAGCGAATATCTCTTCAACGGATAGAGATAGAGAAAAAACACATAGAAGCAAACTTGTAGAAAATTTAATCAGCTTTTTTTTATAATTGGCCATTTCCCACTACTATGGCCTGTTCAAGAGATGTAAACGGAAAACCAAACAAATCCGCACCTTTTGTTACGCTAATTTTCGTATAATCATCACCAAACAGCTCCAAACACATCCCAGAACTAAAATCTTTAGGATCAAAAAGTCTGTCTACAAGCCCTTTTTGAGCGTTCGATTGCTAGGCTAAATAAGAATAATCACAAAATGTCTTCTAATCATATTAATGCTATTACATATATGTGGAGTTGTAGCGATTTCACTGTTTTCCGGTTTTCCATCTTTTTCTCGAGAACTGTTAGGCCTACAGGAATGCATCTATGCTTAAATAAAAGGTGATAAAATGTCCTACAATTATTTCCTCCATGACAACGGTCGTAGGGCACGTCGTTGTGGCAATATCTGGCTCGAATCATGGATGATACGTTAAAAACAGATTTAGGGAAAATGCCTATTTTTGAAGAGCTGTATCTCGGAAACTATTATACTTACAGACTTCCGGTTAGGCTAAAATGGTAGAAAATTTAGTCCAGTTTAAAAAAGATAATCATATTCTTTGCACTAGAACTCATAGTTTTTGATCTACGAGGCTAAAACTGAAAAAAGTTCGAAAAAATCGGGGTTTTTGGTGCCCCCTCAGTTTCCACAAGTTTTTCGAAGTTGCAAAATTGAGTATTTACTACTGGGACCGAACCTAACACCATGAAAAAAGCAAACCTAACATAGGATTTTTTGCAATGTTTGTATATTTTTGTGTTTAAATTGACTGTACTAATTTTGATGTTTGACATTTCATAGAAAAATGAGTAAAATACTGGTTTGTGATTAGCTCATCAGCATTCGTTTGCCTAGGGAATTAATTAGACATTTCAGCCTCGCATATGCAAGTGAAATTCGTGCCATAATTTTAATTCCAATTCATCCCCTTTATCCCTAGCTCTTCAAGCATAACTTGGTTTCTCTTGTGACAACCCCTTTTTTGTATTAATTTGTGTCGATTAGTGTTTAAAGTTCAATTATCAAACTTTCAGCATTTGTCATTAATAGTATTCCCCATTAGATATTAACTTATTACTTTATGAAACTTTTACAATCTTATTTTGACTTGAAAATGGGAAGTTTTTTTCTCGAAACATGTCGCCACCGTCTAATAAATTAATCTGTCATAAATTGATATTAAAATCATTCGAAGGGGAAGGTTGTGTGTTATTTCACCCTTTATTATATCCCCCTTAGAGATTATCGGACTCTGCAGGATATTATACCATTACAAAAAGTCCATTTGCAACCTCACAACACTTCAATAACCACTAATGTGATATTTCCATCTCGTCCACATGCACCTAAATGCAAACAGAAAATACACTCACATTACTCACAACATCAAAACACGCAATTAACACAAAACACACACATTACCCACCACTCGGGTGCAACCTATGCGCTGAGTTAAACAACAAACACTTACACAATAAGCATCATACTATTACAAAACAGATATATTGTATGTTTTTTACATCTATTTTAAATTTATTTTGTATACAGTCTGTTTCAGAGTAAGCGCCTTATTTTTTTTAGTCACACTATGGGTATCTACTACTTTCAAAATATTTGGCACTAATATGTTTCAGGACATTCTCTACACGATGGTGATATCAGATTTTTAATTGAACGAATTATTTCAAAAAGGCGACTTTTAATTTTCTGTTCTGTATCCGGATACTTTTTATGTATCCGAAAGCTGTATCCGGATACTTTTCAAATTTTGTATCCGGTATCCGTATCCGTGACCAAATTTGAAAGTATCGGGATACGGGATACTTTTTTTGATATTCGGATAGGTACTTTTAAATCATTCCATGCCCGCCGATAATTCACGTATCGCACTGCCCTATTTTTTATCAAGGTATATCTAAAATCCCATTTTTCACACTCGTTATTTAATCATCATCGTTTTTATGTGGCGAATTCCGACTCATTATTTCCATGTTCATTATAATATTAAAAACAGAAATCTTAATAATACTTACATTATATATTTTCTGTATCTCTCTTTTAAAAAACCCTATATACTTATATTCTTTGTGTTTTCCTTTGATATTATTATAATATTAACAAAATAGTTCTTAATCTTTATAATTTTCTTTTGGCGCAAATAGGCCCTAAAAAGCTGAAAATGTGAAAGTTTTAACTGAACTGATCCACCACTGACGGAATTCAAAATTAAAAGCTCAGTGCTTTGTTTTGTTTTTACAGCGAAAATCCTGCAAATTCTTGTCTAGGTACTCATTTTTAAAAGTATCCTTAAAGGTATCCTAAAAAGTATCCGAAAAAATTATCCGGATACTTGTATCCGAGTAGATTTTTAGTTGAAAGTATCCGTACTTTTTTAAAAAGTATCCGGATACATTTTCAGTATCCGTATCCGGTACTCGGATATTTTTTTTCTGTATCCGACCCAGCTCTGTTTGGCCTGAGTATCGATATGAGTTGAAGTATAAATAAAAATAATATTCATTTCTGTTGTGTACAGTCGTCAAATTAAGAGATTACACTAAGAGATGCCAGTCACTCTTAAGAAATTCTTCATAAGATTAAAAGACATTTTTTAACAAGAAATTCTTGATTGCACTTTTAAAAGTTTTAAAACTCCTACGAAACAAGTAGATACGAGGAAAATTTCTAACTTTGGCAAGTATATGTGACTTGAAAGGTTAACTTCGAAGTTACAAAATAAGAGAAACAAATCATAAATCAACATACTTTATCCGTTGAGTGAAATTTTACTCAACGCTTTATCTCTTACATAGTTGGCTGAAGTAACGTTTTGTATTCAAATTCGGGTAAAGCTCAGATATGAAAACTGAATTCTTCCACAAAAAGGTATAAAAACAAAAACAGTACGTAAACGATATGGCCAAGGAATATAACCACCCTTAAGGGTTAAATTACAACTTTAGCAATTGAAAATTGAATAGTGGTCGGATAATTTCAGAAAATTCAAATTTAACATGGACGTACAAATAGCTCTACGTAATTACAGGAGTGCTTTTCCCCTACCCTACACTCACTCATTAATGCAAATATTGTTCGTACATTCGTCTGTGTGCGATAAATTTATAATGAGCAAAGTATTTTGTTAGGAAATGTATGTACAAAAGTAACAGATTTTCGTAATTATTTTCAACAAGTAAAATTTCGGTTTAGCTGTAAATAATAAAATGTTCTTTTTCTTGTACGGATGATGTGTTTTTTATTTATTCTTTAAGGGTTGTAAAAATGTTCCAATCTCATTACTATGGTTATAGGAATGTTTATAAACGGTTTTATAATTGTTTGATTTTTAATTATTAATATTAATATTGTAAATCATTTAGTGGTCCATAAGCAGATTTAATTTTGAACTTATAGCAGAAGTTTTGTTAGAGAAAATTTTTCTGATCCTTTTAAACTTTTGTTAATAATACATTATAAATTAAAGATTTTGAAAGTTTAGGAAGCGATGTGTTTAAATTAAATACAAGTAAAATGTTCATATTTTATTAGCAAAAGGTTGCTTCATTTTGGAGAAACTGGAGTCTTGTATAGTATAATGTAACGAAACTTTATTTAAGAAACCAAGTCGAATATTTATTTATTTACACGCTAATTATTAATCACTTATTTCTAATTACGAATAGGTACTTAGTTGTTAACTTAAGAATTAATCACTTTATTTACACTAGAGGTTCACTAATTATTTTAATCACACTTAATATTTAATCACTAAAAAGTCTAACCTAATCAACGTTTAAGGTAATCACATTTAAACTTCGCGAACGCGTTAAACTGTAAAACTGTGAACTATGAACTGACTCGTAATAATTGAGCGGCATTATTTATACAAGTCCGCATTTGCTCTCGAAAATTCTAGAAGGAACGGTAAGTCATCGCGCGCGGCTTTCTCGAAACTTCCGGCGGATGAGTCATACCCGCCTTAAACAATCCAATCTTTGTAACATTGCCCCCTCATTAAAACCAATTTCGTCTCGAAATTCATTAGCAATCGTTGGTAAACCATGTCCAAGATCGCGCAACGCTGTCCGCCGACAATCCACCGTTCCCGGAGTGGGGATACTTTTCGGGTTAAACCTGCAAACCAAGATTTGCACACCGGTTCCCTGGAATATCTCCTCCAGCATATTCCGGACCTTCCTCCACTCGAGACCATCTAAACCACAGCCAATTCTGGGCATTGCGATCTTCCTTATGCCACTCCATAACACTCTTCTTTTTAGATCAAGCAACGAATTCCACATTTCTCGATAATCAGGTTTTCCAGACGATAACTTCTTTGTCACCAAGTAGTAAATGAATCGTTCTTGATCCCTTAACCATAGCACTCTTCCGACACGTGGACCAAACTCTCGCAGCTTCTCTACTTGACCAAACTTCGCTTTGAAAACGGAAGCAATTCCACGGGACATGCGGAGATCGGCCGCCACACAATGAGCAAGTGAATATTCTGACGACAGAGTGAAGAGGTCTTGTTGTCTCTCAATGGTTACGCCGAATGAAGCCACTTTATTATCTCCATACATCCTCTGAAACTCTTCGTATGAGACTTCCTTCTTCTGTTCCGTTACTCTGCGTACACCATCCGCATGGTTGTTCCCGTTATAACGTCCTAGTCTATTAAAATGGACAACTCTCGGCTTTCCATTTGGCATTTTACGAATACGATAAATGACATCGTTAATTCGTTTTACCACTTTGTATGGACCCTCCCAGTTATTCTGAAGCTTGGGGGACAAACCACGACGCTTTTGAGGGTTATAAAGCCAAACCAAATCTTCTTCTTGGTAACCCCCTTCTTGAGCTCGAACGTCATAATTTTGTTTCATTCGGTCGCTTGCACATTGAAGATTTGATCGCACTAGGTTATGAATGCTATCCATTTTCCTTCTTAAGTCGCTCACGTAGCCCTCGCCAGCCAAATCTTCACCAGGTTTACTACCAAAACTCAAATCACACGGCAAGCGGAGTTCTCGACCAAAAATGACGTTAGCAGGGGTTTGCTTAGTAGATTCATGGATGGATGATCGATACGCCAGAAGGAAGAAGTTGAGATGTTGGTCCCAGTCTCGTTGATTGGCAGATACCACCTTGGACAAATACCTGTTAACTGTTCTGTTCATTCTTTCGACCATTCCATCTGACTGTGGGTGTAAAGCCGTCGTTCTGGTCTTCTTGATGTCCATGACTTTGCAAACTTCCTGGAAAACAGCAGACTCAAAATTTCTTCCTTGGTCAGAATGTAATTCTAGTGGCACTCCAAAACGGCAAATCCAGTCATTAACCAATACTTCAGCTACAGTAACGGCCTCTTGGTTAGGCAAAGCGTAAGCTTCAACCCATTTGCTGAAGTAGTCCATCGCGACCAGAATGTATTTGTTGCCGCGTTCACTTTCAGGAAACGGACCAGCGATGTCAATTGCAATTCGCTCAAATGGACTCCCCACATTATACTGCTTCATTGGAGCTGTTGGTCGTCGATGCGGTCCCTTGCTAGCGGCACAGACGGTGCACTTCTTGCACCACTCATCTACATCTTTCTTGCAACCGACCCAATAAAATCTTTGGCGCAACTTTTCCAACGTCTTCTTCGATCCAAAGTGACCTCCACCAACTTCCTCGTGAAGTTGCTTCAATACTTCCGCGACCCTGCTTCTCGGAACCAGCAATTGCCTTTTCTGCTCTTGCCCATCGTCACTCTCCAGGATTCGTTTAAGAAGACCATCCTCCATCACCAAGGAATCCCATTGTGCCCAGTACGCCTTAACATTGGGGGAATGTCGCGCCACCTCTTGCCAATTTGGTCTATCTCCATTCTTCTTCCATTCCACAATCGGTTGTAGATCAGGATCCGCCTCTTGCTCTTGAGCAACGACAGCAGGTTGCCAAAAGTCATCCACCAAAGTAGTAGCACAAATTGACCCCATCTTTTCCTGCTGCTCCATTGAGGGACCTCTGCCATAGCCTCTCCTGATAGGCTTTTTACAGCGACTTCGGATATGGCCCACTTCACCACAATTCCAGCAGCGGACTTCCTTGTTGTTTTTCAAAAGATTCACGGTGCCTTCTAGCTTCTGGAACCTCTTCTCGATCATTTCGGTCATAGTTGCAGTTATTTTCTCTGCCAGCTGGTCAGCATTTTCCGATCCCACTTCTGACACCAATTGTAACGAAACTTTATTTAAGAAACCAAGTCGAATATTTATTTATTTACACGCTAATTATTAATCACTTATTTCTAATTACGAATAGGTACTTAGTTGTTAACTTAAGAATTAATCACTTTATTTACACTAGAGGTTCACTAATTATTTTAATCACACTTAATATTTAATCACTAAAAAGTCTAACCGAATCAACGTTTAAGGTAATCACATTTAAACTTCGCGAACGCGTTAAACTGTAAAACTGTGAACTATGAACTGACTCGTAATAATTGAGCGGCATTATTTATAGAAGTCCGCATTTGCTCTCGAAAATTCTAGAAGGAACGGTAAGTCATCGCGCGCGGCTTTCTCGAAACTTCCGGCGGATGAGTCATACCCGCCTTAAACAATCCAATCTTTGTAACAATAAGTAAATAAGCAACTAATTTAAGATATTTGTAAGAGAAGAGAGAGATATTTATAAATGTAAATTATTTATTAGCTTTAACCCAGTTTAATACATACATACATGTCTTTAAGTAGGTAATGATTCAAAAGTCTTTTCTTTAAATTTGGTGAAACTTTGTTAAAAGTAACAAGGAGCTATTTTAAATGTAATTATCTATACTTAACATAGGTAGTAATTCTAATGGCCTTGCAAAAAATTACCTGGTTGATATTTTTTGTGAAAATGATTGTTTGATAATTGTAAATTGGATAAAAAATGGAACTTCCTTGTTCCCCGTGTTTTTTTGCATCTCACATAGTTTTAGACAATAAGTGAAAACTGATTCTTTGCGCCTCCCAAAACCATAAAAGAAAAATCTAACCATCTTTAAACTTTCTGAAATTTTATAACTAAACAAGTATCTTACGTATTTTAGTCAAGAGAATAATTAATAAAAAAACCCCTTTTTCCTTTGACACCCTGTGTACCGAAAACAAAGCAAGTTTGAACGACAATCAATCTTAAGATTACACGTTAATTTTATTTCAGTTTTCATTCTTTAATCTTTTCAAATATGTTTTGAGTGAGTATGCTTACTTGGATCAAGCGCAAAAAGCAATTGAATTTCTATTTCTCTAAGGACAACCAATGACGATTGAACGGGCTTCTGACCCAATTGATTATAAATCAAACACCCCTTTATAAACGTTGGGTACCTACGTAAATTTATTTTATTTATTTACAACTAACTGATTATTTTATTAATGCATTAATTATAGAGCTTTGAAGTTTTCGAATTCCTTTTAAAAGCGAGCCGTAAATTCCAAAAGCTTAAATAATGTGCATTCATCCTCAAAGTTATTACCTCATAAGTTTCATTAATTGAATTATTCGGGTCACAGACTTCATTCGATAAATGCTATCTTAGGGCGAAATTTCTCTAGGAAATTTTTATTTCCAACTATACGCGTGTGATATTGATAAATATATACATATGTATATATCAAACATCTACCTCCAACGGACCCATGACACGCAGTAGAGCACGCATGAATACATTAAAAAATTAAAAATTAGATGGCATAATTATTTCATTGGTGACAATTGTCATTATCTTGAAAAAGAAAACGAAAGTGGTTTTCGAAACGTTGAAGAATTAAAAAATATACCTACACGAGAAGATCCAGAAATGAATCATATTTTAAATATGTATAGGTATATACACTCATTCGGTATATTGAAGTTATTAAAGGGAAGTTAACTAAAATAATAACGTTATATGGATGAAATTCTCTAGTTTTTTTTGGGTAATACTAAAAGTCTTAAGTTGTGTTAAAATGAGTTTGTTAAAATAACATTTTTGGGGATGACAAACGCTAACTTTATTTCAGTACGGGTGATTGGTCGCTTGCCACTTTCTAATAGAAAACAACAGAACTCCCTTTTACATGTTATCATTTTGGAAAATATAATCTTCACCCATTTACCTTGCGGTGTGGAGTATTTTACATGGTTACATACATTTACCTTCCCATCAAATCAATTTACATTCTAATTGTCAAAATAATATTTAAATTAAATTATGCTTGGTTTAAAGCTAAACAATTTTGAAAAAAAAGCATAATAAAAACTTGCAACGGTGAACGGTATGACGACGGTATCGAAAATAAATAGAATTCAATATTCTGCTTCTGAAAAGTCATTGCGATAGAATTTTTTGAGTAAAAATCTCATAGAAAAAATTAAATTAATTTTCATAATTAAAATACTGAGTACGAATCTTTAACGCTGTCTCATTTACTCATTCATAGCAATGTCAATGATGAAATGATGGAATTTTTTAAAAATACATTAAAACCGCCAACAAAGGCTTTGCCCAATCAAATTTTTAATTTAAACTAATTATAGAGCGTGGTGTCTTGGACAGTTTTTATTTTAATTATTAGTAGTTCTTTTTATTAAAAATAAGATATTTATAAAAGTATACGTATTCTAGTTTTAGGATTGTCCCACTTTCAGTGAAGAAAATTGAAAACCAATATCGTTGATGGACGCAGAACAGTTTTATTTACAAAAAAACTAAAATAATTTTTGGTAATAATCATCACACGCCAAGCATTTTTCATTGAAATTCCTTTGACGCGAGATTTGGAGGAAGCGCAGAGACTTAATCTATTCAGCCGTCAGGATTCAAAAAAGCCCCAATTTTGGCTTTGGATTTCACTAACGAAGTATAAGCTGAGAAAAGACGATTAAGTAAAACTGAAGAGAGAAAGCTTTTTTTTGCATTGCTTCCTCTTAACATGGTACTCCTTTGTCACTTCTAACTACTTAAATGAGCTTAAGACAATTAACGATTGAAATAAATTTGGGTCTAACATAGATTACAAAAAGCTGACTAAGGCCATTCTTCAGTTTTGGCGTCTTTCGTCATTTATTTCGTAAATCCGTCTGTACTAAACCCTCCCAAATATTTTTCACATATACCCACTAGAAATATATGGAATGTTTTGTAGGTAGGTACATGCTGTTTTAGAAGAATTTATGTGAAAAACACGAGAAGAATAGATTTCTATCGCTAGACTAGAAGCTGCAATTTTGCAAGTGCGAGTAATATTGGAGCCCTCGGCTTCGCCTCTGCCCCGAAAATGCGAGCACCTGCACAACAGTTGCGTTATAAAAACGATATGTAATTTATTATTATGTTTAGTTTTTTTATGTTAACATTAAGTTTAATTCTTTTAAGCTATTATAATTTAATTTTGTGTAATTTCTAAAGAAATGCGCTACATTTATTAATAAAACAGCAAGTTTTTTAACGAAAAAGAAACAATGTTATGAAATGTCCAATATACGGAACCAGAGTGTTATTAAGATAATGTATTTAAATAATTTAACTATTGAGAATTCAATTTAATAAACAATAAACTTCAAATTAACCGCATTCGATTACCAATTCGTAAACTTTCAGTAACATCACTGTCGACTGTGATGTCCTACAAAAGTATAATTTACAACGTTTTAATGACAGTGGTAGTAGGTAAATTTTGAATATTGTATCGATTTAATGGATGCCGATTTAAGAAAGTAAGATTTACACTTTTTTAATGAGAAGAAAAGAAAACTCGTGAAAGCAGTCGGGAAAGGAATATCAGCTTTAAATGTTTTAGATTCGTCTTAACGCATTAAGATGATACACAAACAAAAAGGGGCAACCATTGAAGTTTACTTTTCATTTCTCTTGCGGCTTTCTTTTTATACAAAACATTAAAGGTTAGGTACCAACACAAACACGGTGAAAGTTTTCCGAACGAATTGAAAAAAGTGTAAAAGAGAAACATAAAACAAAGTTAAAACGTTCAATATATAAAATATTAGAGCAACGCTGACACTTTGCAATGTGTGACGAAAAATATTTGCATCGTAAATAAAGCCGACGCATATACAACTTTCATCTTCATTATTTAATGGGGTAAGGCTTTCGTATGCAAAATATTCTTAAGAGTCTCCTAATTTTGAGAGACTGTTCTGCTTTACTCATCATAAAGAAAATCTCATTTACATAAAACAACAAAGCTCGTAAGAATCGCATATTTAACACAAAATTTCATCAGCATTTTCAACGCGATTTTTACCTTTTCGCGTTGCTGAAAAAAAGCTGTACTTAAGTTCGTTCATTTTCATTAACGTTAATTTAAGTCACGCCCCCTCTCTTTATTATGCTTACGGTCATTATTAGACGTTTTTATTGAAATGGGAAACAGCGTTGATTAAAGTTGAGAATATCAAACGCCTTTCGGCGTTTTAATTACAGTACCAAAACGTTCGGGTTGCCTACTCTACATTCTTCACTCATTTTAAAATATCGTTTCGTTGAAATAAAGTGTCGAGGTAACATACGCTTTGCTTTAAATTTAAGGGGGGGGGGGGGGGGGGGGGGGGATGTTTAAATAATTAAGTAGCTTTTAACATATAAAATTCATAGATCATCTAGTTTGACGCCATTTATAAATATTTAACGCGTTCTAGCATCATATTTGATTACGTGCCTTCGCGTTATACAAACTTGATGTTAAGGTACTAGGTAGTGTTAAAGTGGTTGTGCAATTATAACAATGTAACGTATTTAAAGCCGCCAAGAATTAGGTGAGGCGGTATCAAATTCTGATTATTACGCGTAGAAAGGCTTTCATCCGTACTAAACCATTAAATTAAAGGTGTAAATCGTAAATCTAAATTCTAAGATTATAGCAGCGGACTTACCTTTAAACCCGCAGATTCCTTCCCGTTCCGGAACCGGTTCGGTGACACGTGACATTCCTGTAAAAAAGGAGACAAATAAGCAAACTTTTTTTGTAATTTTAGTTAGTAATTTATGGTGCAAAAATAAAAATATAATGTTCCACAATTTGGTAATTTGCACTAAGAAAAGCTAAAACAATAATTAGAAACTCGAAAAGAATTATTAGAGCTAGAGATAACAATTATATTGTATACATCATTCTCGTGTTACAAGATAAAATTTTTATTAGTGCAAATGAATGCAAAATACCTAATTAACTCAATAATTGATTCGATTCCGAATCCATCCTGATCCTGTGCACAAAGGCAACAATTCAATTTAGAAGCATTAGTGTTAAGTGTTAAGAGAAAATTAGTACAAATTTTAGAACTTGTAAAATTTTTTACCAACATTCATTCCATAAGTTGTTTACAATCACGCGTTCTAATACCAAATAAATTTTAAAACGCAAGAGAAGAGCTTTCGCACGTGTAATTTTTGGTGGGTGTGCGGTCAATTCGCCCCGCCACTTCGCCCTCGGACACTTCGCCAGGGAGATTTCGCCCTCAGACATATCGCCCCCAAAACATTTCGCCCCCTGATATATCGCCCCCAAGATATTTCGCCCCCGATACATATCGCCCCCAAGACATTTCGCCTTTAAATATTTAGCCCCCGAAACATCGCCCCAATATTCCATTATCCATTGTCTATTAGCTTACACAGTGGTCCAAATTTCAACACTCACCATTGGTATCTCGGTTATTAGAAGAGGTAGAGCAGCGGTTAAATAGGGAATGTTTTTTAGAATTCAATTCTCGCGATAAATCTCATTCCTAATTTTCTTCAACGCCTTTAGATTTTCAAATAATTTAAAAAAAAGCAAAATTTCCTTATTCAAATTTTCTCCAATAACTTCTAATCTGACCTCTTCTAAACTTTTACAATGTTCGAAAACATTTTCAAGACAAACTTTTTGATGTAATCAGAAAACCACCGTTCTCTTTTTAATTTTTTAAGTAATGTGTGCCAGCAATGGTTTTCATATTATAGAATTTTTATTAGTTAAGTGCCTTTGAAAAGAGATTTTCAAAAATGTATAACATGCCTGAAAAATATTTCTTTATGGGAGAGATATTAATAAAAACATGTATTTATCTTTAATAGCACATGAGAAATGTAAGGTTAAAGGTATGCAAGTGCTAAGTAACACTGTGAAATACAGAAACCAGAAGTGTGTTTTTGAAAATCTACGAAAATTATGGAGAATTTGAAATGAGATTTGTCACGGGTATTAAACCCTGAAAAACATTCCCTAAGTATTTAACCGCTGCTCTACTTCTTCTAATAGCTCTACAAATGATGAGCATCGAAATGTGGACACACTGTATATGTATAACGGATGAAGGCGATGTGAGGGCGATATATTTTGGGGACGAAATTGTCGGGGGCGATATCCCACTGAACACAGTACATCCATGACACGTTTCTAAATGTTGCATAAGGGTTACAAATGAAACATTCCTAAGAAACATCTAAGACACATTACTGGTACATTCCTGTCGAAAGCGAATAAATGGTAATGTCTAATAAACGTTTCAATTGATATGTTACATAAAATACAAAACATACACATTACAACACGAACGTTTTAGATATGTATCCAAAAATACATCTTTGTGATGTATTTTTTGGAATGTGATAACGTATAACATTTTAGAAACGTTACAAATGTGATGTTTCGTTTGAAACAAAATAGTCATATCTCAAAGTTAACGTTACGGAGTTGTGTTTAGTAGTGTTGTACCAGAAACCTTATCAGTTGAAACATATCGTAAGAAACACATCATACACGTTTCGGTGTGAACGTTTTAGATATGTATCCAAAAATACATCTCTGTGATGTATTTTTTGGAATGTGATAACGTATAACATTTTAGAAACGTTACAAATGTGATGTTTCGTTTGAAACAAAATAGTCATATCTCAAAGTTAACGGTACGGAGTTGTGTTTAGTAGTGTTGTACCAGAAACCTTATCAGTTGAAACATATCGTAAGAAACACATCATACACGTTTCGGTGTGAACGTTTTAGATATGTATCCAAAAATATATCTCTGTGATATATTTTTTGGAATGTGTTAACTAAAGCTAGGATGCCTTTTTTTATAAATGGACAAACATATTTAAAATCCGTTTTAAGAGTACGCACTTTCCAAAAATGCAAACTTTATTCTGCCTTTTTTTGGTTTCTGTTAGTTTTATTGCGTTTTTTAAATTTTTTTTTTGATATTTTCGCGTAAGTATTTAGTACATTTTCTGTAATTTTTTTTAGTTTTTTGAAATGTAAGTATAAGTATTTTTTAATTTTTAGATTTTATATAGGTATATTTTTCTGGGTAATTTCTAAGAAAGCAAATTGTGTGAAAGGGAAAGGAATTTGGTATACAAACTGAATACAAACTTTGTCTATAATATTTAAGACTCTTACAATAATAACTCGGATGGGTCATTTTCCTTACTTTGAAATATTTCCCATTGTATTATTTCTACCTGCAAGCTGCACCTACATACAGTCTTTGTTGAAATTGCATCCCTTAGTCATTATGCCGAGTTAAGCGTATTTTAATTAGCCAGAAAACTTTGTTGAAAAAGAATACCAGCAGATAACATCTATATATCAACTGTAATTACTTTTTCAAATAAATATTTGTTTGTCTATACTTTAATTGAATATGTATGTGTTGATTTTATCTCGACAGTTTTCGCTTTTCCGTGCCATTTTTCTCCTTTTTTGTCTTTTTAGATGCTTTTTTTAAATTATTTTTTATGCCTTTTGCCTTCCTTTTTTAAACTTTCAATTTGTCTAACTATCCCAGCTTTAGTGATACTTATAACGTATAACATTTTAGAAACTTCATTAAAAATGTGATGTTTCGTTTGAAGTCATCTTTGAAAGTTAATGTTACTTGTGTTTAGTAGCGTTGTACTAGAAACCTAATCACTTGAAACATATCGTAAGAAACTAAAAATACACGTTTCAATGTGAGTGTTTTACATATTTATCCAAAATTACAATTTAGTGTTTAATTGGAACGAAAAATTTCCGTTTCCAAAAATAGATTTATTCATCATAAGTAGATGGGTAATATTGCACATCTAAATGGCTTATTTGCCAGCGAGTCGGTAGCTCAGGTAGTTTGCGTAGCTGTTTTCTGAATTCCTAAACAAGCGACCGATGTTCGAATCCCACTTGAAGCAAAACGATTTTTCAGCATCACCGATCTCCTTCGAGTCTACACTAAAAGAATTTTGGGGGCCCTGGAAAACAAGCCACCGGAGTACATGGGGCCCTGCAGGGCCTGCGCACTGGGAAAAGAGCCCCTCAGAGCAGTTGGGGCTCTCAATACCATAGTTTCTACCACATCTCAATTTTTTTATACTCAGGTATGTTTCAAATGAAACATATATGAGACATTTCAAATATTCACGTATGAAACAT
The DNA here is from genome assembly GCA_036250285.1 of Pyrocoelia pectoralis. NCBI lineage: Eukaryota > Metazoa > Arthropoda > Insecta > Coleoptera > Lampyridae > Pyrocoelia > Pyrocoelia pectoralis. The sequence goes on along the minus strand of CM070074.1, from coordinate 613,864 downwards.
TTATAAGGACACATTTCTCCTACATATCAATAAATTACTCTCCGATATGTTTCTTGAAACATATATAAAATGTTTCGATGTAACGTTTTTGTGTTGTTTCAAATCTAGGTTTCTGAAGGCGGACATTAAACATCTATGTTATGTGTATGATACGTTTCTGTCGCTGTTTCGGAGATGTTTCATGTTTCAGAGATACGTTTCTAAAACATTTCAGAAACGTTTTTTTGCACTGTGGGATGTCCTGGGAGGCGAAGTGTATCGGGGCGATATATCTTGGAGGCGAAGTGTCAGGTGGCAAAATGTCCGAGGGTGAACTGTCCGGGGGGAGAAATGTCCGGAGGCGAACTGTCCGTGGGGCGAAAAGTCCGGGGGCGATGTGTCATGAGGCGATTTGCCCTACAACCGTATTTTTTATTATTTTTAGTCCTTGAAATTGGTTTAGTTTAGGCTATGGCAAGGCGTTTTACCATTTATTCACTGCAGTCGTTATATGTTATTTTAATTTAAATCTATTTCCATATCACTTGCGATAATGAAAATCGTTAAGAAGAATGCAATTTTCATTCTTAATTAAAATTTAAATCCAAAAATTATTTTAAATTAAAATGAAAATGATTATGTTTTTCCTTTAAAGATTTTCTTGTAGCACATGTCATGATATTCTTACATCATATTAGTTTTCAGGACATATCCAATCACAAAAATTAATTTTCTTGGGCATGATATCCTTCTAACAATTTTTTATTGGAATGCATTCTTAAGAGTTCGTTGCAATTCAATTTGAATTTTAATTTAGTTTCGTATGACATATAGTGTATTTCCATTTTAATTTAAAAATTTAATGTTTTCTTTATGTCCTACAGTTATAATATTAATTTCTATTGAACATGAATTTTTATGTCTTTTGACTTGTTGTTATGATAATTCTATTCGCATTCGTTATTACTTCCAATTTCAATTCTATTTGAATTTATTATGACATCGGAGTATTTTCATTTTAATTTAAAAAGTAAAAATATTCTAACGATATATTTATTTTAAAGTTTTATTAATCCGTATTGTCATTTGAGATTCTCGTTTAGTGTTTTTATTTCAATTCGATATCTATTTCCATTGTAATTTAATTTCCATTCGACTTGAAGGTGTTGAGCACACCAAATACTTTACTACTATATTTGAGCACACTCATGGGAAATGTAAATAAAAATGAGCTAACTAATAAAGGATTTTCACAACTATAAAAATATTAAAGATCTCTAACTAAAGTTAAGAAATCGATCCAGGACAGAGTGAGAGAAAAATATTACAAGGTGAAAAAGATATTCAGTAACGATAATTTTGAAATAAACTTCACAAGAACATAATTTAGTGTCAATATTTTTTATGATGACGTTATTCAGAAAGCCAAGGATTGATAGAAAGAGTGAGATTGGCAACGTTCTGCTTTCATGTATGCATGGAAATAATGTAAACAGGTGATCAAATTCGTGCAGTTACGGACAAACAGATCTCAATACAGAGGTATGTGGAGAGCGCGATGGTGTTTGGTAAATAGGTTAAATAGTTGCAAATACGTGTAAAGGAAGAACTATACAAATTCTATGAAATTCAGCAGTTACTGCCTAAAATCCCGAAATCTCCTGTAGACAGGTATTGGCGAACTTATAACTGTGGGCAACATTGTAGGAGGCTGATGGCTTAAAAGTAAGCGGAGTATAATATTTTGCTATAGAAATGTTGGCATAAATTTAGGTTTAAAATAAAAGGTGCTGAACATTTTGAAATACCAATTAATTGTCTTAAAAAATTCTACTAAAAGTTAATCACAAAAATTGTTTTCTAAAACAAATCACAATTTTATGAATCGGGTTAGCAGGCAAAGGGGTTGAGATTTTTGACATTATCAAAAGGATTCCCAACAATACAAAATAATGAAAATTATGTATTAAGTATAATAGGTAAGACCAAAAACGAGTAGAAAGTTTGAAAATCAAAATACCATAGTTCAGATAAAAGTACTTAACGTGCACAAAGGCCGTGTGATATGGGTGGATAATAGGTTAGGTTCCTAGATACGCATTAGAAAGGTATTTGTTTGGGTGCCAATTTTTTCTTGGGTTTTACTCATGAGTCATGAGTAGTATTCACAAACCACAATTTAAATACCAAAACATTGCTTTAACCAAGCATTTGGCAATTGCTCAAGGAGGTGGTGTACTCGATTAACTAAATTACGCTCGCAATCGATGTTTCATTCCTAAAAAACAATAAGAGACAGCAGAGTAAATACCAAATTATGTAGTAATTACTATAGTTTATTAAAGAGGAGTTGTTGGGGGGCGGTTTATAGGGGTTGTAGTACTACAGTATTTACTGTTCCTCCAAATAATGTGTGTTTTAAATTTCTGAAATACAAATAAACTACAATTTCTCATCTTATCAAACCACATAATGAAGTCTGCTGTGAGGGTGTACTCGCCAGAGCCTTGTACATGGTGTCTTCCCTAAAAAGGAGCAAATTTTACCGCTGCGGTTGATCTCAGAAAGCATAGAAGAGATGGCCAAGTACCATGGTGTAGAGGTCGTCTACTAGCGGTTGGCGAGACTACCTGGCTGTTGGGACCCTAAATACACATTCTTAAGCTTCTTAGGATAATTGACATTAACGTAAAAGTGCAAGTTGTGGAAATACAGTGGCGTCACAGTGATTACACCAGTGAAAGTGATGACGAATATTATAATGACAGTGATTAACGTAAAAACAGTAAATGTGCATTAGTTGCCCTTATCTATGTATGTTGTAGTTTGTATAATAGCATCTAATAAAAAGTAAAAAACCTGATAATTTAAAAATTTGGTGTAATCACTTTGACGCCACTAAATTTCCCCAACTTGCACTTTTACGTTAATGTCAATAAATTATCCTAAGAAGCTTAAGAATGAGTACTTGGGGCCCCAACAGCCAGGTAGTCTCGGCAACCGCTAGTAGACGACCTCTAGGAACCAATGAAATTATAGAATTACTTGAATCAGGTGAATTATGCATCTGTAGCCAAAAACTTCATTCACTTCACGTGTTGTCAACAGTTCACAGCATGGGAGTTAACGAGAGGAAAGTACTGTGGCCCTCATACTCGGAGGACCAAAATGATGGAACAGCACTCGTCAATTATATTCATTTGTTGATTTCTCATTATTGTTATAATTGTCATAAGTTAGTTAATTTAAAATTAAAAAAATAGTTAAATGCGGAATTTTGTGAGGTTGTTGTGAGATGTGAGTGCTGATGCTAAAATACATTACACGATATTTTAAATCACCACTGTAACTTGATGTTAATCCAGTTTCATTACTTAAAACGATTTCGAAAAATGTGCCAAAAATATAACGCAAACTACCTGTTAGTTACATTAGTTACACCCCACGAACGCTTACGTTCCATTGAGCGTTCAGAAATGTCATCCATTGCGGCACGTTACGTCCAGTATCAAAACCTCTCAATTTAACAGCTACGCTATCGACGTAAATGAAGCCTCGATTCCCCTTTATTCTAATAATAAGCTAACAAAAGGAGATATATGTATAATGGCTAATTGGAAATTGAAGCAACATCACGTTCCAACTTCAACGTAAGATCTTATATTCTGTAATCGTTTTCGCTCTGAGGATTGAAATCTGATATAAATGCTGAAAATAATGCAAAAAGTGTCGTTTATTACACTTTTTATTAATCAGATTATCGTTTTTTTTTTAAATAAATGTCACAGCTATTCAAAAACCTTTTGTTTGTACAATTAAAATAATTGAAATTTGTGGTTCTAATTTTTATTCAACTTGAGAAAATATAGCGAAATATAAAAAACTTTTTATTCCTTCAATAATAGCTGCGTTGCAATGTTTTTGCTTTTCTGCCAATTACGCCAAAATGGAACAAGATAATTTCAAAATAGTTTGAGTAAGAGTTGCTCTACCTTATACCCAAAGTGTAGCTATTGCTTGGAAAAATAAATTACTTATGGACCTATAAAGTTAAGCATTGCAAACAATTTGATACCGTAAAAAGCCTGACAGTAAAACAAATTATCAATTGATACATACCCCAAATGGCCAAATTAAATTAAAGTCGATCGCACTGATTTTGAGATTTCAGTCTTTAAAGCTTAAAGTGAGCGAAGTATAATACTGTTTACTTTGAAAGTATGTAGTGAAATTCAAATGTACGAACACTACCTGATTATTATATTACATAAATGTTAAGCAATATAGTTGATAAAGGAATAGCGGGTTATAATATTCAACTGTGACTATGACACTGTCCATTACAATCTTACTTGAAATAGTTTGTTAAAATTGGAATTTACCTTGATTTGAATCATAAATACGATTCATAAACGTGAAATGCATCTTAGTTAAGTTTAACCACACACAAAAACCGCTTTCTATCGGTCAACAAATAATATCAGCATTTACCCTTCACTGCGAGGGTTGCAAGTTAATGTCCTCCATTAAACACCCACGAAATTATTATCATAATCACTTAAAGAAATTAGTAGAAGTACGGCACTAAATCCACTACCGATGTAATTCGCGAAACGTACAATGAACGAATAATGAAGTTTCAATAGAGGAACATTAATCATGTGATTTATAAATCAGGTTTTGTTTAAACTCGAAATTTGGTACAGAAATAAAACCACTCGAATTCGAATGGAAAAAAGCGCATGAAACGTTAACCTCTAAACGAAATATTTAAGCTGACATTTCACATTTCGATGTTACCAAAGGGATGTAGAGAACCTTGCAGCTGCGACAGAACTTATGAATATCATACAGAATTTTATTAGAATCTGTATTATAAATCTTCAAATTACGAACAAAGCTATGTACTTGTATAAAAAAGAATATTTCCATCAATAGGAATATTCACGTATAAAAAGTTAATAACATAAAAACTCCTAAAAAATGCAACAAAAATTTTCGAAATTGGGGGTTTAGCGTTTTTTAGGCTTCATTGGTTTTTATACGAAACGCTCTCGCATAAACTTGCATTTCAGTTTGTATTATAATTCTAGGCAAATACAGCTTATCCAACAAAATTTCCTATGCACGTCATGCAACTTGCAAAAATTATAAATGTGGACCGATGAACGTCCTAGGAAAGATTAATTGTTTAGGAAAACTACCAAGAGGCGATAAAAAAAGTAAAAAACATGAAATCACCTATTACATTTTACTATAAAATTTTAACCGGTATGAGTTACAAATCTGAAATACACAAGCGAGTTTAGTTGTGTACGACAACTTGTGTTAGTCGTTCAAAATATAGTACCTACTAACACTTACCCTTTACTGCACAGGGTAACAAATTAACGTCTTCCATTAAACACCCTACAAACAATTGCCACAATTATTTAAACAAATATAGAAACACGGCACTAATATTATTACCGATGTAATTCGCGAAACGTGTAACGAACGAATGATGGAATTTCAAAAGAGAAGCATCACCTGATTATGAATCAGGTTTTGTTCAAACGGTAAAATTGTCTGCAATAACTGATAACGGAAGATTGGCATTGTCGTGAACTTTGAATTTGTTATCTCTAAACACTTACAATTACTAAACGTAGCTTAATTAATAATGCTTCCATTATTTAGAAACCGTTACCTTGCTGGAGTTTTGGAGACCGTCGTGAGTGTAACAGGTAAACCTAAAAATACCTGAAGTCTGATCCCGAGAGCTTTTATAAATCCGTAAAGATCATAGTAAAATTATCTTAAAAAAATTACTCGTTAGAAGCACATGCCTATACTAACAAAGGGCGTTACGGTATGTAATGTTTAAAATGCACTGATAAAATTAAAATCAAATATACCTATGAGCTGTAAGTATGGAAGTCCTGTCAGGATCACCTTTCCAAAATTTTCATGGGCAGAATATGTCTAGCCAAACTTCTTTATTTGCTCCATGATGGAGAAGCCAACGATCATTGTAAGCAGTATCAAACTTTGAGATTACGTCAAATTTGGATCGTAATAGTTTCTCAATTGGTGAAAAGTCACTAATGAGACGGAAACAAGCCACTATAATATGACATTAAACAGCCTACATTTCTCAAAAGTTACAGCTTTCTGAAGAGAATATCTCGAGTGCATTGATAATAAGCATAAAAATATGAGACAAGAGAATAAAAATCAGTGAAGATGAAATTTATCCAATCGAAATATTTCAGATCACACTCCGAATTCCAATGATTCGCTGAATTACATCACGCATCGTACGATCCAGATATTGGCAACCTTTTTTATTGGAATCTTGTCCTCTCCGAGGACCATTTAGATATTGAAATAGCAATTTTCCCTTTATAAACAAAATATTACAGAAATTCCCGTGATCACTTCTGATCACAACATTTCTGCAGTCCATCGCAGTTCTTACGTTACTACAAGCAAGGTCGGACCCTGTATGTTCTGGGTTCAATATTGTTCACAGATACAAAACCTATTCCTTCCCAACCTTCGTTATATGCAAGCTACTTCATTGTTTGTACACAAATGATTAAAAGGTTCCCAAATTTCCCAAATTATTTTGAAGTTATTCGTATTTTTTTTCCTTCAACTGTGATCCTGATCAACCTTTATTTGCATTTTTTTCCAAATTGCATTAACTTTCAAAGGAATGCGCGACCGGAAGATGTCGATGGATTTAAATAATATTTAAACCTTATTTTCTGTGGATCTAGCAAATAAGAATTTCAGCTATTACATTCGAGGAGAGGTTAATTTAAATATGTTAGAAGTTATCGTAAAAATGTGAATTTTTCCAAATTTCGGCAAACTTGAACTAATGCGCGACCGGAAGACATAAATCGATTTAAAAAAAATTTTTGTCCTTTTTTAGTCTCGCAAATTCGCAACTTCTCCACGGTATTACGACTTGAAAAAATATTTTTGGGTTTTTTCGCCCTACTCTAAGCTGCATATGGGCGAAGACAAGGAGAGCATGAGCAAAAGAGATAATCATTTGAAAAATGCTAACTTACTTTATTAGGTCTAGGTGTTACCCTGATTTACAAAATTATATTCCCTTTATGTAACGCTGACCTCTAGAGAAACGAAATCCCACTGGATAAATTCTTAACAGTGTTGCAGTTTTTCCTGTTAAATTGTGTAGGAATTTTCAGTAGAAGTTTAAATTTCTCACATTTATATTTTCACATTAAAAGCTAAGGAGGTATAGCAGACGGAAAATTTAATATTAAAAAAGATTAGGAACAAGAACGCTTATAATCACTACAGTTGTTGGAAAAAGAGCTAATCCAGGTAACTTTAGAAGCGTCGCGTTTTTAGTGTACGTTAAGAAATGTATGACAGCTTTTAAACTTCAAATTTTTTCGAAAACAGAACAAAATGTGCGTGTTTTTTCGAGCTCCTAATTAAAATCGATCTTCGTCATGTGGAAGTATAAAAGCTTATGAAAAAGAGCACACGATAAAAAACACGCACAAGTTATAAAAATAAGGAGAGGACAATAAAGGTTCATTAAGTACTTAATGTATGTTTTTACAGCAAAAATTTGTTACTGTCTTTGTGTACGCGTGCTTTTGTTTTATTTTTTTTAAGTAAGTATCATATTTATGAATAAAGTTTTTATATGTACCTGACATTGAAGCCATTTTTAAGAATTAATGTAGCGAAAGGTAAGTTTCGGCAAACTTTAGCAATTTTTATCTGAAATGTGAATAAGTTTAAAATGGATGATATCTAAAGCCATTTACTTCAATATTCGAGGGTAAATTTATACACGCGGGGGTTGTTTAAATAGGTACGATGGAGTATACTCGTTAAAATCAATATTGCCTCAATAAAATATTTCTCAGTCTTATAACCCTTAACGATAAGGGGTCTGAATTTTAAAATATTAGGAATTTTGTACCCTATCTTAGAATTTTATACCACTTTCGCGTTTAGTGAACCACTCGCTATTCGTAACCTCCAGTTGATTTTGGGCACGTTTTCTGCCAGATACGGACGGGAAATTATGTTTTGCAATTTATGTCATTTGCAACGGTGGATGAATTTTAGAATCACGATTGTAGTGGGTAACTGGGTCGAACGGTCAGTACATAACCGATTTGAGGGTATAATCGAATTGAAAAGTCACAAATGAATTATTGAGTACTATACAATTATCAGGTTGATGCATAAGTTCACAGCGTAATTCAAAATTAATTTTTTTTAAATAAGCAACATACTCATGGGTCATGTTCTTGCAATTTTCCTTCTCGCTTAAGAAATTTCGCGTTGTGGAAATGAAAATGTCTTCAAGCCAATTTTATAGAGCTCTTCCATCAGTGGGGGAGAAGAAAACGAAAAAGACAAAAATATCATGGAGAAGAACATCAGATAGTCGTATTTGTAATCTTTACTGTATGGAAACTTCCCGATCGTTTCTCTTGAATAGCGGTCTTCACATAAAGGGACCACTTTTCATCATCACTTTGATTACGAACAGTCAAAGAAGCATAAATGATAACCGCATGATTTTTCTTGTTTTCGTTTAAAGCAAGCGATACCAATACATCCAGTTTTTGAACTTTCCCCAGATATTTACAAACACAACTTCTTCCATTTCTGGTGTGCAGGAACAACGCAGCATGTTCTCGGCCATCTATTCTTCGTCATAGAAAGCTGTATCATCGACTTCAATTTGCTGTCGAAAGATTTATTAGAAGAACCGTATGAATGTCGAAGGTCTGCCATTCGGTTTTACCAAAGAGCTGAAACAAAATTTTCCTCTTTTGTACCATTTCCAGCTAGACATCGCATTGTTTGTACCGATATTTATCTCCCACGGTTGTGACATAAATAATCATTGACAATATAGTCATAGTCGATTGCCATTGTACAATAGTAAGTACCATAGCACCCAACATCGCAACACCCAGGATTTGTGCTCCAATTGACTCTTCGCTATCTATTGGTAAATTGGCAATCATTGTGAAGCAGTAACAACTTCACTTAATTGTGCGTTTTTGAAGGCAATAAACAAAGCTTTTTGCAAAATTTAATTTCTATAATTAACAGTTCTTGCAATGATTTAAGGTAGTCATATTATTAGTGATTTTGAACGGTTTCAAACCATGAAAATTCATCCCCAAATGGAGGAAAGGTACGCGAATTTCAAAAAACAAGTGACAGGATGGAAGTCGAAGAAGGAATTTATGCCCAATCATGTGTGCGTATTTGGAAATCGCACTTGCAACATTTCAAAATACGTTGCCTAATGGACTGACGTGGAAAAAAATTGTGGTCGAGGTGAAATACACTTCACTTATTTCAACAGCTTTATTCGCCCGAGAAAAACACTTCTGGTCCACTTACAAATCGGCGATTTGGATGGTAAGTGACTGAAATGAAGAAAAGCCCCTTCAGTTTACAAACTATTGTTCACAATTCTTCAAATATTAAAATAACATCTTAAAAAATGAACTGTTCCATCCCGCATATCGAAAACGATGAATTGGAATTATTTTAGCCATTTTTTACAAATTTGTATGTATCTGTAACACAATGAACGTGACTTCATAGCCCTATTTAAAATTTACGAGTTTACACTAAATTTATAAACATTTCAGGCATGTTCTCGTAATATTTCACTTCCAGTATATTGTAAAGTTTAAAATTAACAACCAAGCAACCTTTGCCTGTAAACCTTGGATATACTTGTCTTCGAGCAAACATTTAATCCAAAAACAAATGGTTGCCACTAATAATGCGCCGTAGAAAATGACCACACAATTAACAAAGCTCTAAAAACAGAACGGCAAAAAACTTTATTTTACGTAACAAAAACAACGTACGTGCGGCGTAAAATGAAAATTCTCAAATTTCTGACCCATCTGTTTATAATTGACTCGAGCGGAAAGGCGAGCTTCAAAAAACTGCAATAAAAATACTTTAACTCAGCAGGCAATTACGGACGTTCCTGTACAATTATAACCGACAAATAGAACGACCGACTTCTAGGAGAAATAAACTGTTCAGTTACATCCTAATGAAAGCAATTTGTTACAGCTTACGAACAAATTCCAAGTTCATTTACACTCAATATTGTTTTCGCCATTAAGGAAATCGATGCCATTGTTTAGTCCACTTTATGAAAGCTGACACACTTTCCCTTGACACGAACTAAATTAATGCCTTTGAGGTAGTTAGTAAAACGGCGCGAAATGGGGAGCAACGAAAAATGTTTTTCATTTAAGTAAATGGGAAAAGTGTGGACACGCATCGATATTTAAGATCATCTTATACAAGTTTACTGATAGCATAGGTCAATGAACTTTTGAAGGGGGTTTATATCAAAATTGCGGTACATTCGATACTTCAGAGAATTTGCTCAAATCCCTATCGGTTTTCCAAATACAGCACGTGTTCAGCGCCGAATTACATACATATACCGAGATCTAATTTCGTGCTTTGTTTACTTACTGTTACATTGCTTTCAAACATTTAGATTGTTTATCAAAATGGAAAATAATGAGCGCATAATAACAAATTCAAAAAGATTAACTTTCATGTGAACAAAATGTTTACAAATCGTACAGGTGTTATTTGTTCATTGCAGAATTGTTTGCTGTTCACAGTAGTTTGTCACTAACAGCTAAGATAAAACTGGCGAGTTATAAACAACTTGATTTATAAATGAAAATGAACATAATTTACAGGAAACACGCACTACGAATTTGAGTTAGTATTCCTGTCGTTCTTTTGCTTTGTTCGTGACTTCAAAATGGTATTCTGGCTGTCTGAGTTTCTGAGGTTTAATTCGCTGCCTCGCATCGTTAATGAAGAACTGGACGACTTTGTCAACTATTCTTCCCCACAGTTTATAGTCTTTCTCGCTTTACCAATAAACGAAGTTGGGGTAGTAAATGTTTGCAATGATTTGAGGAAAGCTCTCTTCACTTCCAACCTCTTAGACTCTTTATTGCTAATAAGAAACTGATCCTCCACGCTTTGTAATGTTTTGTGGGGTGCAATTAGGCATTTGAGCTCCAAAACAAAATCCTCCTCTTTTCAATCGAAGAATCCGCATTCTTCTACGTTAAGGTGCTGTGCTTTCTTGCAAAGAACCCCAACTGATAGGATTCTTGATTCCAAAATCACTCACTTTTCAATCTTATCATTTATGATTGATCGATTTTCAGAGAATTGACAATAAAAAATTGATAAATTGGCGGGAGTGAAAAGGTAACCAAAGACGAGATTACGTTGTGCTCTTAAGCGATGTCTCAATATTTATTTATTCCAAGTTCGTGTAATTATCTGCCAGGTAAAGGTGCTACACAATTTGCACACGCAATATTCTACATAGTCCGGGAGCCGGCAACCTTTTTTGCAATCAATTAATATACTTTTCATACTTCGTGAGCGGCTTTATTGTAACGAGACGGTAAATTTTTCCTCTGCGAAAATGTTCGCAAATGGGTCCTACGGGGGTGCACAAGGGAATAACACGTTGATTTGGAAATGACAAAAAATAGATGAATATCATGGGAAAACGACCCAATTAATTTGTGGGACAAAGTGGCCATTTAATTATGCAAATATTTACTAAGCTACAGAAAAAATCAGCTTGATATTCATTATTTTTGTTAATGTACTAATAACTACATGTCTTCGGATGGGGACACTCTTGATGAAACAAAAAAACTTAACAGTTAGCTAAAAAATTAACTGTTATTAATCAATTTTTTGTAATTACCACATCAACGTGTTTTATCCCTGCGCACCCCGTAGGACCCATTTGCGAAAATTTTCGCAAAGGAAAAAGTTTGGCGTCTCGTTAAAATAAAGCCGCTCACGAAGTATAAAAAATATATTAATTGATTGCAAAAAGGTTGCCGGCTCCCGGACCAACACGTACGTTCGAAAAAGCAAGCACATACAAGGCATGTCTAAAAAGTATCCGACCTTTGCCCAGAACAAATATTTCGAATACCTGACGGAGTTGGGACCCTAATCCCCTTCAAAGTAGGCCCCTTGTGCTTGCACACACTTAGCCCACCGATCCTTCCACTGCTGGGAACACCTCTGGAAGTTTTCTTTTGGAATGGTGTTCAGCTCCGTTGTCGCGTTCCGCATTATTTCTTCTCTACTCTCAAAACGGGATCCTTTCAGTGGCGCCTTCAATTTTGGAAACAACCAAAAGTCGCCACGGGGCTAGGTCTGGAGAATAGGGAGGGTGGCGAACGGTTGTAATTCCATGTTTGGCTAAGAAAGTGTGGATCAATTGGGACGCCTTAATTTGTGTTACACCCATCGCATCTTCTCCAAACACCTGCTGAATCTTACGAATTGTTTGTCTTTGAGAATCCCAAAGCTTTTGACAGAATTTGATGCAGCATCTTTGCTCAATTCGTTCAGTCATCTTGCGAGAAAACTAAATCCGACGAACACTACGATCACCACCTTACTTGGCGACCACCAGCCAGCGAGTGGCACAAGCGAACGCGGTGAAAAAATTCAAGCATGCGCATTTAGGTTCCTCCTTCCACCGTGCACAGTGCCGCCGCCTTAGAATCACTACTTTGCGCAGGAAAAATTAAGGTCGGATACTTTTTAGACAGGCCTCGTATGTATTGATTATACGGTAATTAGTTATCACCAAGCAAAGCGCATCAAATACTTGGGATATTTATGTTACACGTATCGGTTTTAACAATCGCTCACTAATATAGTAGCTATTTATACAGGGCGTCTCAAAATTGACGCCCGTGCTTTTGGGATTTGATTCAGGGGACTAAAACAAATCGAAAATTGAGAGTAAAAAATTTTTCGATTGTCCCTCGTTATCGAGTTATTGATCAAAATGTAAATAATAAGTAACATAATAATGACCTTGCGCCTTGGATATGGCGATGTTGAAAATTTATCGTTCTGTCATATTAACAAGTATCATTTCCTTCGATTTTGGGTGTTTAAAATGGAACGATACTACTGTAATCGAGATTACGTCGATATGTTGAAAGTATTAGTTACATGTAATGACAATACCACTGTTGCGGCTAGGGCATATAGGTACGGGGAGGTTTCCAAATCGTCAGAACCCTGATGCAAAAACTATAACACGGGTAGAACAAAGATTACTTATATCAGACAGGGCGTCAACGTACACTAACCGTCGATCAAGAAGAGCAAATTGTTTTCTAATATTATTCATTTTTAATAAAGTTTAAAGTTGAAATGTTAAATTTTTGTTTTTATCAATAACTCTATAACGAGGGACAATCGAAAAATTTTTTACTCTTAGTTTTCGATTTGTTTTAGCCCCCTGACCTAAATCTCAAAAGCACGGGCGTCAATTTTGAGACACCCAGTATAAATAAATGCTACTATTATTAATAATATAGTATTATTGACTTTGCTCACTCGCGCTTATAAATTATTCATATCGTACGGAATGTTATTTCGAACAAATAATTTTATAAAGTGCTCGGTTAGAAATAGATCAGTCGCCCACGAAATGTTCGATAACGATATTGGGAACGGGCTATACTAATCCTTTGGAAAATTTAAGCAAGGAACGTAATTTTCGTATAACTACATAGGTAGAATCAGACCTTGGAACGTTTCCAACGCTCTCCAGTTAAAATAATCAACAGATCATCTTTTAGGAACCCTTAAATCTCCAAGAGCATTAATTGTCATTCAAATTAAGGTAGTAACATATTGGGTCATGTATGCATAAGCAGCCCAAAGCAGCCCCATCGTGGAGAATGGAGAATTTTTCGCAGTACCCATACAGTGTGATTCTCACGTGTTAATTAATATAATGTTCATTTCCTTTATCATTCACTGC